>MJUU01062623.1:89995-107590 GCA_002080025.1 Modiolus philippinarum
TTTAAGGTTGTTTATAGGGCGTTTAAGGTTGTTTATAGGGCGTTTAAAATACAAAAATACACAAGTTGCTTTGAATAATAAGGATGTTTAAGATAAAAACAAAATTGGGGGCTATTAGATTGTGAAAATTTGGTGTTAAAATGTGACAAAAAGCAATTTTTGAATGAGAATTGGAGGAGTGTTTGCTGTATCCGAGTTTACGGTGTAGAAATTTCTTTTGATCATTGATTAGATTTGGTATTATGATAAGAAAAAGAAGGGAAACGGGGAATGTGTCAAAGAGACAACGACCCTAAGGGGAGCAATAACATTTCAAAGCCACCATAAGATCTTCAATGAACGGTGAGGAAACCCCACATCCAACGGTAGGTCGGCGTTGGCCCCTAAATAAAAGAGTAATCAAGTTCAGCGAAAGAAGCATCTTCCTAGACTCCGATAGACATAAAGTGAACTAACTAGAAAACAGTTTTTGCATATTTTTGGGATGCATACTTTGATTTTTCCGATGGATAAGATGTTGAAAAGCCAAAATTACACTTATGTTGGAATAATTTGATTTGAAACCAATAGCCAATTCAAATAATTGAAGTAATAAAACTAAAAAAGCCAAGGTCTTTTTGAAATATTCCGGAATTCCCTGCGATTGAAATAATATTTGTCAGGCGATGGCCAATATAAAACACAGTCATTACTATTTAAAATATATATAAATATATTCAACAGTTACATAAGTTTAAGAACACATAGTTAAGGTTTTATCTTTTTCAAGAAGGAGTAATTATATCTTTATGAAATTGTAGATGGATAGCTTGGGATAAAAGCTGCAACATTTTGATATATAAATGATGCTGTAACCTTGAGATCATGTCTTTTATTTCTGTAGCAAATTTTGAGTATTAGAATCTAAGTTAATGTACATTAAGGAAGAATGTATGACATCATCATGGAAATTTGAAAGCGGATAGTTTGTAATAGAAAACTGCAACATTTTGATGCAAATCGGCCACTGTGGCTGTGAGGTCATGGGTGATTGGCTTTGGTTTCCTTGATATTCCAGGTTTACTTTCAGGTTGAAGTATGTAGATTATAAGGAAGGAGTTACGATATTATCATGAAACTCCCAATATATAGAGTGTGTGATAGGAATGGCAAGATTTTTAAGTTAAAGGGATGCTGTGACCTTTAGGTCATGGTTCATCGACTTTGATGTCCTTGATGAAATTTTGATGTTAGGATCCAAGTTAGGGTTCAAGTTGCAGTAGTTTGTAGGAAAAGAGTTTGATATCATTATGAAACTTCGTACACGGATAGCTTGTGGTAGGACCTGCACAATTTTGATGCCAATCGATGCTGTAGTCTTGACGCCGTGGGTCATAGATGGAATAGGGATGTTAGAATCGAGTGTTACAGTCAGGGATGAGGGTAGGTTTGAGGAAGGATATAAATACGGTGTGATTATCTTACCATTTTTAACTATTTCATATATCCTCGGATCACTGGCGATTTAATGTGTTTATTGGAAACATATCTGTTTCCCTGTCCTTGATAAACTGGAGTTTTCTATGTATCGTGTGCGTTTTTGTCACATGTACATTCACTCCATATCCTTTCATTTTTCCTACATGCATATAGTGACAGTTCTCAGAGTATGTGAAATAGGATTAATCGGAAGGAGGAAGAATTTAGCTCCATTTACTGGAAAGATTTTGTCAGGTAAACATGTTTGAAATAACCCCACAATTGGCTGGAAAATATTCAAACTATGTGATGTTCGCAAACCCTGCATATAACTTATAATTTTTCATGGAGATATCTGTTGGCGCAAACTGTATATCACTAAGCCATCACGTAAACAAAAATGTAGTATTTGTTCTGAAATTGGGTACATGTTAAATCTTCAAAGTTTCTATGGTTACTCTGAACAATATGATACTACACATGCCCATTTGCATTTCAAATGCCCTCATAACTATAACCCTAACAGAATTATTATCCATATTTTTTTGTCCGAAAGAATCTCGTGTACATAAATCTAAATAAATGCATATTTAGTAACAATGTACATGTCATCACCTGCAGCTGAAAACATCATTTGACAATATAATAAAATCACAGAATGAATGATGGCTTTGTTTAAAAAGGTTAACAAAACCAAACGACCCTCAAAAGAATGTTAACTTCATTTGTTTGCAACATTATTTTAACTTATTTATTACCAAAATATAAAGATATAAACTTCTTATTTAGCTCACATGACAAAAAGGGTAATGTGGGCTACTGCCATTTCTATATGCTTTCGTTGACCTCTAACAAAAGTGCCTATATTCTTGCTGTTAGTCAAATTAGCCATCTCAAACTCCTTCCTAAGTCTTGTATAAGGGAAGAAATACAGTATCTATCCCAAGGGAAAAGGCGAGATAGGCTTATCTCAAACTCGAAGGCTAAGAAATCATGTCCATCCCGCAAATATACAAATATGGCGTTGACAATGCTGATATTTACACATTTAGTTTTTCGGACAATGAAAAAATGTAATTTGAAAGAGATATATACTTACGTTCGATCAACATATAAATACAAGTACGTAACGGCACTGAATCGTCAAATTATCTCAGCAATCAGTACTCTTAGTACTTTGATTATGACTGCGATTCCGCTTAATTAAAATTCCTTTGATGATACATTTGGATGAAAGTCAGAATTTGCCAAAAATCATGACATATCGAGATATTAAAGTCATGGAAGAAAATAAAGTCGGTATAGCTTCCACTCCAGATATTGATCAAATATATCTAAAATTTCCAGTTCCACTCTGCTGGCCAAGAAATTAAAAATGTCTCCAAGAATGAAGCAACGAAAAACACGTATTGGGGAACGAAATTTGATTTATCTTATAGCTAATGAAACACACATTAACCTTTCCAATATTATTTTATTGTGCAAAATGTGTGTTCTTCTATGTGTTAATTTAATTTACACGTTTCAAAGAACGCAACACATGGCTTGAACATGCGGATTAGGAGCGAATTTTTCAACATGTTGATCAATGCAAACAATCCTTTCTACATGTAGCTGTATGATAGACGTGACGTGGAGCATCTCAGGAAAGACAGGATGCCTGCATATAAACAACATATGAAAGCAGCCAATGAAAAACACAGACAAAATGTGCATCTAAGAGGAAATGTACCAAAATCTTTGGTGAGTTGTTAATTGTTACTTTTACCTTCTACTTTAAACTGTACATAGAAAACAAGTATTTAGTGTTACTAGTTCAGTTAAATCAAGACAAAGACTATGCCATGGACAAAAAAGTATTACAAGAGTGACAAAGGAAAGACTTATTTTACCTTATAATTTATTTAATTTATTTAATTTGGACAAAAATTTAATCAAAATATGTCGTGAGAAATAGCAACATTTTTAATGTAAAAAATATTATGGAACTTTTGTATGGTAGATGCAGAAAAGATAATTCAAAAATGGGAAGATCTGTATTTACAAGCACCATATCAGCAACTACTTCTATTTAATGTTGTATTACCACATTGAGAGGAGATAACACAATAAACTACACATAAGGACATTACAGCTAAAAGCTTAAAGCCAATTTAGTATTGATAGTCTATGATTAATTTGACCATATAATTGTATAGGGCCACAGGGAGAAAACGATTTTTTTATGTATGCGATGTTACCCATGAAATACCGGTATAGTCACAGTCGTCAAGTTGGCTACTTATTCCCTGTTCCCTGTTGCCTATTCGCCATTTACTTATTCCCTATTCGCTATTTACTTATTCCCTATTCCCTATTCGCCATTTACTTATTCCATATTCGCTATTTACTTATTCCCTATTCCCTATTCGCGTTTTACTTATTCCCTATTTTATATTCGCTATTTACTTATTCCCTATTCCTATTCGCCATTTACTTATTCCTTATTTCCTATTCGCTATTTACTTATTACATATTCCCTATTCCCTATTAACTAATACACTATTCGTCATTTACTTATTCCCTATTCCTTTTATCCTTTTCATCATTTACCTATTCCCTATTCGTCATATACTTATCATCCTTAACTTGGTTAGTTGATTGATTGATTGTTTGATTCTTTTGATTAATTGATTGATTGGTTAGTAAATTGATTGATTGATTGGTGTTTAACACCAACTCTAGAAATACTTCAGATAAAACCAATAAAACATTCGTTTAAGATATAGTAAGCTACTTAAAAATAAAACACATTTCTGAAAGACCCTCTGCTTATAGAGAGTCAACTTTAGTATACACTGCATTCGTATTTGAAAAATACCGTAGAACTTGAGCGGAGGCTGGAAGCAGGGAAATAACATTCAAGCAATTAAAATACAGAGTCAGAATAAACAAGACAAATGACACAAACATATACGTACAGCTGTTACTATGCTTTGTTATCAATGATATATTAGTAAATTGTCAACATGTACATTTCATGAAAAATGACAATATGACTTTTTTCTATTTATAGAAATCAGTAGAGGAGACTTATCCAGTAGGACCTTGGTTGTTAGCCTTGTTTATTTTTGTTGTTTGTGGTTCGGGTAAGTATGTTAAGAGAGACTTATCCAGTAGGACCTTGGTTGTTAGCCTTGTTTATTTTTGTTGTTTGTGGTTCGGGTAAGTATGTTAAGAGAGACTTGTCCAGTAGGACCTTGGTTGTTAGCCTTGTTTATTTTTGTTGTTTGTGGTTCGGGTAAATATGTTTATAGAAGTAAATGTTTTAGGTTTCATAAGAATATACTGTTATGGAAACATTTCTGTTAAATGAGGGTAATAACTGATAACAAATTACTGCACAGAAGCCGAAATCCAAAAGCGTTAGAATTATTGTCAACCACATAATCAACAATGGTCCTGATTCAATACAGGCATTTCAAAAGAGATGGTGGGTTTACGTGGGTGGGATAAATCGAATTACAAAAACTCGCCGTCCATTTCTGTAGTGTCCGGTAGCAACTCGCAAGCAATTGCTATTGAATAGCAAAATACCGAAGTAACTGTAAATTTATTTTCTGCATTTGCGCATTTCGACAACTGATGTCTCTTCAGTGCAGATAAAATCAAAACATTTTGAAATAATCCATGAACCGAAATATGTTAAAAGGCTGACAGAGAACAAAGGTCGTAGACAGTGAAAAGAAATATTTATCCCAGTAATAAATCGTGAATCACAAGTTGGACCGAAACTTTGAATTTTTCCATAAGGGACTGATATCAATACCTGACAGATTAAATATTCGACACAATTGACAATGACGGTACATATTGATAGGTTTAAATCATTTCCATACAAGTATAATGAAGAGCAACGAAATTTTTCACAAATCTTTGTACTTTATCTTATTCAGTGTGTATTTTACTGTACATTTCAGCTCTTCTTTTTTTAATACTATAATGACATAATTTTCAAAGGTTGAAAACTTACTTTAAAATTACACCTTTTTAATACTTAGGATAATAATTCTCATCCATTCTTATATTTTCAGCTGTATTTGAGATATTGGGAACTCTGCTGTGGTAAGCAAGTGACACAGACTACTGTACGAAGTTGGAAAAGAAAAGAGTTTTGTTGTTTTCAACTCAAGTTGTCATATGAAATTATTGATAGTATGCAATGTTTGCTTTGTGACATTCTCTTTCCTGAAAATTGTGCACATTGTTTCATATTTAAACGAAATCATTAAAGATATACATTAGTTTCAGTTTGTTATTATTTATATGTTTGCTCAGAATTGTATGAGTTGCCCATCGCGGTAAAGGGTCGATAATAACGGGACCAAACCTGCACTGTGGCAACATTAACTTTCCTGCGCTTTCTTCCTATGCTATATTTACTGAATATTTTGCTTTCAATCACTTAGTTTTACACGGTACGGAACAAACAGGTAAAAGATGACTAAACTTATGATTTAAAATTCGGTTGTTTTTATCAACCTGAAGTTCAAAAAAATAACTTGTCCCGAAAAATCAAGCTATTCAGTTTGGTGGTAAAATTGTGATACGTTATAAATCAAAGTGATTATTCATAGTAGGCTTTGCTCATTTTTTTGGTGTTTTTTAATTGCCATTTGTTTTGTTTGTTTATATTTGTAAAATCAGTTTTACAATTTTAATTGCCATTTGTTTTGTTTGTTTATATTTGTAAAATCAGTTTTACAATAATGTTAAATGTTTTTTCTGACCTGTAGACATTGCTTTAAGATCAAAACTAACTGAAACTTTGTTTTTTTTTTTGTTCGAATTTTTCAATTTTCTTTTCTGTGATTGTTATTGTTCTATTTTGCTTATTTTAATCGTACTCCAATTCATTCGCAGTATTAACATTCTGAAACACTGCGATAATTTAATTTAATTTATTTAATCTCTTTTTTATTCTTTCTAAAAATATTGTTTGGAGGTTAATTAACATAAATAGCAAATTGGTAAAAATTCTTAAAATATTAGCTGGGGATATGATCCACACAATATGGGTACATTGGTGAAAAATAGCAATAAATATGGGTGATAAATTCAGTGATAGAATTTCAACCCTGACGAAAAAGCATCAACATGTGCTACATATAGAATATCAAAGCCCAAGGAAATTATATTAAAACCCGAGGAGTATCTCTCTCTGCATAGCTCTGTCCTTAGATGACGAATATAAAAAGACGACTTTGAAAACCTGGAGTCAAGTGCTCCAGAAGGGTAAGCGTGTCATGCTCCGCTAGCGGCACCCGTCACACTATCAGTGACTCAAAACCAGTTAAGTCAAATTCAGGAAGGCGTGATGTCTGTTTTCATTTCGGACACAGACAAAGAGAAGTTTAGTGGAACATGGACATGCAATTCCGGTAACCAATACAAGGATGGAGGAAATGTGTTTATGTATTGGAAAGCCGGATCGTTGGTCAATCTCAAGTATTTCTCCAGAGCAGAGAATGCTAGTGCATATAGATAATTGCTTGAATAGATTGTTAAAAAACCAATATCCCTTTGTGCTTTGATAATAAAAACAACATAAAAACAACATGTTTGAAATAAGAAACAATCAAATAATGGACACAAGGAATCATCATATATGCTATTTTATAACCATTTCTCGTTTATGATGTTGGTTGGATAATCATAAGGATTTATGTGATCAAATGCAGAATATGCAATAAAATGTTTTATACTATATAAATAAATGTGAGACTTTACTTAAAATGTTAATAAAAAGTTTTCTCGACAAGGAAAACACTGATGATATTACACAAAACATGACAACGCAAAAACAAGTTTAACACCTTTTTTTACAACATCCGTTCTTTTGAAGATATACTAAGCCGGAGGAAATTTTAAAATCTAACGAAGAGTTTCGTGCGAACGTCTATAAGAGACATATTCATGCTCAACATGTTTCAAGGAAATATTTTAAGCAAATTCCTACTATTTTTATTCGTAAGTACATTGATTTAGATAATATTAAGTCACAATTTCGCTGTAAAAAATAATACTTTTCGGTTTGGTAAGAAACTATTCTTGAATTTGGAATAGGAAGCAAAATGATACATGCTGAATGATTGACTGACCTGTGAAATATTTAGCAATATAATTTAATTTTCTGGCCAACGAATCTTATAGAATCATATGACCAGGTTTTGAAAAATATTCATCGAATATCAGCGACCTGATCACAATAGAAAAGTGCTTGACAATAACAGTTGGAATATTTATTAGAACGACACTTGTAAGCAAAACTACAACACAATGAGATATAGAAAAACACAATAATCAGTAACTGTTATAAAATATAAACTAATGATATCTATTTTAAAAACGAAAGTAAGTTCATAAAGAGTAAAATGATGCGCCTGACGAAAAACGCATATAGGCCCCATTACACACCAGAATCGATCCCTGAAACGGTTTACCGTAAGGATCAATTGTATTTGGTCATTTTAAACATGAACTTACTTAAAACTTGGGGTTTGATAACAGGAAAGGTGGACAATTGCGCAACAACTATTTTGATATATGACCTGCAATTGTTTTCAACGTATATTACAAAAGATACACATATGAGAAGCTATAAACTAAGAATGCACACAAAGTACCCAAGTGCTGCAGTAGCAATCCTTGGTAAAGGCATGTTGGACCAGCATTTGGCTGTCCAAAAATCCCTATTACAATGCAGAGGTTTTCAAGTGAATTTATTTGAAAACGCTTTAAAACAGTTTCGGAACATGACCAAATTATAAACAGGCATTACATTCCGACATTCAAGTTTCATAATCTGTTTTAAAAAGTCTGAGAAATAGCATTGACATGTTTGTACTCCGTTAGGAGTGGCCCCCATGACCTGACAAGTCGTCTCCAGATATGCATGTATCAGCCACGATGTTTGAAATATGTACAAAGCAAACATCACAACCACGAGCAAGTCACATCTGACAGTTAAGTGTATACGACTTCATGCAAGTCCAATGATTATGCGAGGCAACTGAATTATTCTGGTTAACCAACTCATTGAGGCTATAGAACTCAGGATGTCAACCTCATATGCGGTCTTCCTTATATCCAGAAAGGAGTAGATTTCTGGTTAGCAATAAACACCTTAAGGTAAAATTGTTCCTAGTCGGAAGATGCTGTAGTATATCGTATCAGTTTAGATACACAAGCAATAAGTCCTTAATATTAAACTTATTTTGTACAACAAAGTTTCATGTAAAAGCTGCTGACAGCCAAATCCCTTTACTGTTAATGGCTCTTTTTAAAAGTGTATCCTTATAACTAATATTTCATTGGTAAGAGAAAATGGGATTCTGCCACAGAGAAATGTACAAATATGAAATGAGACCAAAACAATAACCAAAACATAACTCAATACATTTTCTGTCTTTCATTTTCTAGAAATAAAATATAACATATGAATTGATTATCAGAAATGGAACAAAATGGAAGCCTTACCCCTTACAAGTTAAGTCGTTAAATATAAAAAGTAGAAAATTGTAAAAATTTCAATGTGCATATGCCTTAGTTTCAATTCGAACAACTACATTAAACTTAAAAAATATAAACATTTAGAAATGTGTAATTTGTTCTGCAATGAAATAAAATGGACACAGGAAACATCTACAATGGCTGAAAATTATAATTACACGCCATAATCTGACAGGGAACTACACAGGAAAAACATAAATAAGACAAAAGACAAACGTAAACAACGATAGGAACTCGGGACAGCCTGTCCTGTTTCCCTATAGTTTAGTAAACATACGAATAAAACCCAATATAGGTATACTACTTACTCAATGACCACTATCTTTGATGAGAGAAAATGACAATACGTAATTTTGACTGCTAGCTCAAGGAGCCTAGTCTGTTGGTAAAACACCTGTTAGGAAGGTACAAAATACACGTGCTAAATAATGTGGTTTATATTACAAGTTACTCAAGTAGCACGGAATAGTACGTGAGAGATTATCACCCTTTGTATGCATATACTTATTAACATACCCATGAAAAAACTTTTAAGGTGTTACGGGGGTCTAAAATTTTGTCAGATAGAATTTTCTGATATTTTCATGATTTACCCTTTGTTATTAGAGCATACGAAAAAGAAAATAAAAATAAGGGGCCACCGGCCATATAAGAATGAAATATGAAATGTAAAAATCTGCTATTTTGGTTGAAATAGTAGGGAAAATAAGCGAATTCTAGCAAAATTTTAAATTATTTTAGTTACATCAGATAGAATTTGTTAAAAATTGGTAAATTAATAGCTAACATACTATCCTTCAACTTCCATGAAAAAGAACTTGGGGTCACCTAACTTATTTTTGAATACATCGCGAAAAACACATTTTTTTCCTATTATTTCTATACAAATTATCTCCCCTTAATTGAACTGGTGTTAGCTGAAAGGTTCGAAATTCTGCATGGTTACGCAATAAAAGTGGCATATCTATTCAAACTTAACTATTACAAGACATTGGAAATGGTTTCGGCAACGTTCCCATAGTAAATTCCATTTTTTTATCACATGCGCAAGAATGGTGCGCAATTTTAAACTCCCGTACTACCTTAATTCAATCAATTGAAAAGATTATAATCTATGACTTCAAGAAGGAGAACAACAATACATGTGTTGTTCACTTGATTGGTACTACTAATCTATGGACTTCTCCAGAGGGAGCCGTTTTCCTATAGTGTTGTCTGGGGCTTTTAGTGCACGAGCCGACAGGCGAGGGCATTATTCGCACCAGACAACACTATAGGAGAACGATTCCCGAGTGAGAAGTCCGTAATTAATTTAGTGCATAACATAAAAGAAATCAAAATCAAAAGTAAACCGGAAGTCACGTGAGGTATAGTCCCGTCGTCAAGTACAGTATCCCGCTGTCAAGGTAAACAAATAGCTGTTCAAATTAGTGATGTCATAATATCCATGAAAACGTAAGATTTTTACATGTTATGTACTAAAATGTATTTGTAGAGACTTTGTCTCATGAGTATTTACTCCATATCCTTTCAATGTTTATTTAATAATTACATATTGTTTATTTCTTGGTATTTTTATGAGCAAACGTATAAAGTGTATGAAATTTTGAGTTACTACGCTTTGACTGCTAATATAGGCTCACTACAAAGATGCAGCAACATTAAACAGTTAAAGTTGCCTTGCACTCACGTGGATTTATGAAGTATGGGTTGTACTTGAAAATGAAGAGTAAATCACAATGAAATCGGCAACCAACTTTCTTCGTTGGTACGACAGAGTCTTAACTGAAAACAATTTGTTCAAGGTAACTGACATAATTGTAGGTTTATAAATCCTGCTGGAATACTTACTTGACGTGCTTTATCTTTCTAATTATAATGTAAACAAGCAACAGAAATGTGATAAACTTGTAGTTCATTCTCAAGGAGTTCATTTGTTGATTTCCAGAAGAATTGTTTAAGGAACTTTTATAGAGTTAGCTTGTTGATTTTTTTCTTTGCATGTAAACAAATTATCAGTCCCACAAACGAAGTGATTTTTTTATTTATCAATTCCACCCTTTTTCTTCTCGTCACCTGGAATTTTTCGAATCAAACTCAGAGACAATGGGACTTAGAAATTTAAAACTTTTAGTTAATGAGTACTTTTGATGAAAATTTGCAATCATTTGAAATTTTCCAATGGGGTTCATGAAGGGTATATTATAGAAAGGGATAGGATTTTCTATAGTAACTCTATAAAAATTGATTCACTGTATCTCAAAAACTATTTATCACTAGCTCCATGAAACTGCATATAGGAAGATTGTATATCATGTTAGATATAGTTTTACAGTGTTGGAAATTTCAAAATAGTTACCGCAATGAGGGAAATTATACAAAAAATTGAAACTAAAAAAAAAGTTTTTATGGCAGCAATATGCATTTCCTAGATAAGAAGGGAAACCCCTGCCAATATTCTTTTCTAAATGAAGTCTTGAGTTGGTTTAAATGGAAAGTGGGCATTTCGTTGCCATGGAAACCAAACCAGAAATAGAAATTAAAAGAAAAGTTGTTTCAATTCTTCTTCTTGACTAAGTCATTGATTTCACTTTTGATTTATATATTAGGCTATCGGATGCACGGATACATACTTCATATCGGCGAAGTGGTTCCCTCTTTGAACCCCGAAACAGAAACAGGACTCCCTAAAACATGCTTATTTGGTCCATAAAACAGCAATTTACAACAGCAAAATCAGCTAAAAGTGTTTTTGAGCTAACTGTGTATTAAACTCAGTGAGCATTTACAATTTTAAGGTACAATTTAAGAAAACGCTACGTCAAATCCACGATTGCGCCTTCACATTCTAATTTTTCAAACCTACACTTTCAGCACTTAATCCAATAGTAAGGCCACTGCGTTAAAAATATATAACATATGCCATCTTTTGCAAAAATCTAAATACACCACAGCATCACTTTTTAACAGAAACAATCGTGGATTTTCTAAAATTCAAAAGTGCGACTCCAGGAAATGTACCACATGTCCTCCTACAGGAAAAAACTGTTAAATCAAATGCCAAAAGCAGGAAATTTACCATCCAATTCCCCATTGACATCTCATGAAAAACAGCCAGCCAGGTATATTTGATAACCTGAAGTAAACCAGGCTGTGGAATTCAGTACGTAGGGGAAACTGGTCGTCCATTACAACGACGTACCATGGAGCTATTCGTTTCCCCAAAAAGTTTAGATCCTATATTTACCAACACTGTTCAATCTATCAAAACGAGAATTCGTAAGATCTAGAAGAGAATGCGAACTATCTTGGATAAAAAAATATCCACTAGGGTTAAATGACAACATCATGGGTCATGGAAAAATTTCTCCGTGCGCTTCTATTGACAACATGGGCATTTCTTCTCCAAAATTACGCCATCGCAGGCCTTCACATGGTCAAGAAGTGAATTATAATATAAAAACAAACGTAAAAACCTCGTAAATATTAAAGATCTATACACTGTTTTCAAAAACAATGGATGACATGGCTTGTTCACTAAACTTTGTTCAATGACTGTATCATAACTTTATAAAATCTCTTTGGAGTGTGATACTATGTCTGTTATTAGTCCGCTATGAATGTTTTAAAATTATTCACGCTTTCTGCTTTCATCAACTTTTCCCGAGAATCGACAAACCCGATGAACACGTAAAACAATTTTTGAAAATTAAATATATAAATAAAGGAACTGACCTTATTGATCTTGCAGGCATTTTTCGGGCATCAGATATTAAAATGCTTCCCCCGTATATTTTGACAACCAAGATATGTCTGTCATTTCCTATTCTTATACAAAACATACTAGAAACATTTTTTTTCAATTACTCTTCTATTACATGCTGATTTCGAGAAAAACTACCCTAGCAGCCGAGACTGTTCAACGTCGCCATATCGCTATGACCTTTGTGGACATATATTAACGGGGAATCTTTACATCACTGAAGATGAAGAAGTTGGACGATTCTTTAGAAAGGGGCCTAAATATCGTCCACCTGCCATTGACAGTTATGGTTTTTCCAAACTTTATACAACCCTTCCACACAATTTGATTAAATCCAAATTGGTACAAATCATAACATGAAAACACTTAAAAATGGATCCATACCAAACACTGATAATCTTATTTCTATTTTCAATGATAGCTGCAGGTATATTGACGATATTCTTACTATTGACAATCCCCAGTTTTTAGATTATGTAGACATCATTTACTCAGAAGATCTGAAATAAAATAAAACTAACAATGACTCAAAATACTGTCCTTTTCTGGATCTAACCACTGACTCTGGTAAAAAAGTTCAAATATATGATAAAGAGGATAGTTTTGACTTCACTATTATTAATTTCTCTTTTCTTGACAGCGACGTTCCTTTAGCTCCATCCTTCGAATCTATATTTTTGTGTTGGTCCCGAGTTCCTGACGTTGTTTACGTTTGTCTTTTGTCTTATTTGTGTTTTTCCTGTGTAGTTCCCTTGTAGATTGTGGAATGAAGTTATAATTTACAGCCATTGTAGATGTTTCCTGTTATCCATTTTAATGCATTTAACACAAGAATGTCAATATTTCCCTCTAAACTGATTCAGAAATTCTTTTGGGATACTTTTTGGTATCGCAAATTTCTTAGTTACATAAAAAAATGCATATTCCAAGAACCAATTTTTGCAATTATTTGAAGTTTACAGTAACGACTAGTGCTATGGATGTGTATTTCAAGCTTTTTAGTGTAATCAATGTATTACTAATTTCTTTACCGATATTTAGAAAAATATACTCGATGGCTAAATCAGTGTACCACGATTGTCTCAGATGCGTATTTTAACATTTTTGAAACTCTACGTCTATTGGCAAAAAAGGGCCATTTATCGATGCAAATCATTGTTTTAGCGACTTTATATCATGTACATTTACTCCATATCCTTTCATTGCCTATGCAAAAGTTAAATGTTGCCATGGGTGGCGGATCATTGATTTGTGTGAAGAGGGCGTCAACAAGACGCTAAAATGGATGATCAAGATTTCATGAAAGACAATAATTTGCAAACTGTCCATTTTGATTCGTCCTTCGATGTGGTGCCATATCTGTGGTCCTCCCTCTACATTTACAATTATTAGAACAATCACAAACACTTTCTTTATTTTAGATAATCTTTTTCAGGTGTTGATGAATTTACAACCAGTTGATAGTCAATTTATAAATCGGTATGTTATTTTCCAACAACGATTTCAGTGTCAGGTAAGCTGTCTACGGAATTAGTAATAGTTTTGATTCTTAGTTTTAAGATCATATGAGAAATGTTCCAATGGTTATAGTTGTTCAGACCTTATTTATAAGTAACTTGAACCATTAGGACAATTGAAAATAAAAATGAATAGCGGGACATGAAAATATCGGAATTGTTCATAATCTAACCGTAAGAAAAAAGTTCGTAAATTCATGAACTGTAAACTAGAGTATATTTTCGCTGTTTAAAATGTATGCCTATAGATATATGGCATCATATTCATGTTAATCGCTCATTTGTTCTTTAGTTTTTCAGATGCGAGTTTGGTACTACATGTGATTTGAGTTATCAGGCTTGCTGGAACCCTCCATGTTCAAAAACAGTAGCATGTGTACCAAGTAAGAAACTAACATTCTTTTCCTCATTGACTTAATTTATTACCTAATTACTCGATCACTGGCGTTATGACGTAAAACAACAATTAATGTTTGTTTCCTTGTGAATTAACAATGAAGGATATGGAGTAAATGCACATGATACAAAGTCTCAACTAATACATAATTAAACCAAGCAATGGAACAGCGCTTTTAGTGTTGTTCTTCATCTTGAAGTCACAAGAAGGCATTCAACAATGAGCTATGCTCATACCTCACAGTAAGTTCAGGACGGTCCCGGTTTTTTCTTCTACGATATTGGCTCTTATTACATGTATTTCAATCTATGTTACAAGGAAGGGCCTGCTTTAAAATAGAGACTATAGACACTATATTCCAGCCCAGAAGATGACTCTGTATTTATCATCTGAATGTTAATGTATAAGTATGATTGCTAGAGGTGGTTACAGAATGGAATGAAATAATCCATTTATGTTATGAACATTCCATTCTTAACTTCAGTACAATTTGGTTCAGTCTGCCTTCCTAGTTTTATATGACATTATCAAAACATGCATTTTCCGTAGGATTCAACGTTAGATATGCTTCGTGCTGGTGGAACTGTTTGCTCTAGGATCAAAGCAAATGAGCATAGATTGTTAAGGGTATTCCAAGCATCACTCATAAGTTGTCGAAATGCGCATATGCAAAATCAAAATTCACAGTAACTTCTGTATATAGTTATCATGTAAACTTTCATAAATATACTTTTCGGTAGATGAATAAAATTTGTTTTTCTCATTGGGTCCAATTTCAGGCAATTTCCGCGTTTGTGGCAATATATGTTGACGGGTCATAACGAATTGATCCTTTTTAAAAGAACATCCGTTCACAGTAACTTCGGTATTTAGTTATTCAGTATATTTGGACCCTTTTGCTTTTACGATAATCTCGGACATATTAATGGGAAGTACATAAATGAATTTGCAAAACTGTGTCAAAATGTGTTCACTGCCCCTTGTCAACTATAAGCAATCAGACCTTCTCGTAGAACACTATCCTCTACTTTTTGTTTTATGTTGCAAGCAGTTAACCTACTGGAAGCACGCTGTTTTCTTCCTCTCACAGACCTAAAAGCAGAACAATGTTTATTGCCTTTCGTCAAATATTGCTATAAATCATTATTGATGACAGGACTCTGTTTACTACCTCTAGTCGAAAATTGCAAACAATCAGACCTCCCGGCAGTATGCTGTTTCCTGCTTCTTGTCAATTATTATTTCGAACACATTCGATTGCCGACATCTGCTGACTGCCATTTTTGTTCACCACCTCTTGTAACCTGTTTGAATCAGTTAATACCTGAAAGCAGTTCTGAAATTTACTTCCTCTTGTCTACTTTTTTTTAAATAAACAGATCCGTATGCCCATCACCGTCAACGTTTCCAAACAATAAAATCTGTTGGTAGGAAATTCTTGGCTGCCTATGCACTAATAGAACACTGTTCACTATAATATGTTTAATTGTATTTTGATAACTTGACTGTCTTTGGCAGTGATTTTGCTTGCGATTAAAAAATAAAGATATTCGAAACTAATTAATATTAAATCGGAAAGGAACAACTTGAATGAGCATCAATACTTATTTTAGAAAAAAGAAGGGAAACAGGGAATGTGTCAAAGAGACAACGACCCAAAGGGGAGTAATAACAACTCAAAGCCACCATAAGATCTTCAATGAACGGTAAGAAAACCCCACACCAAACGGCAGGTCGGAGTCGGCCCTTGAATAAAGAGTAATCAAGTTCAGTGAAATAAACATCATCCTAGACTCCTATAGACATAAAGTAAACTATCAAGAAAAAAGACAAGACACACAAAGGCTTAATAAATTTCCTGACTTAGGACAGGCGCAAACCTGCTGCGGCATGGTTAAACTGTTAAACTAGTTTTATTGGGCCCAAACCTTCCCCCTACAGCCAATGTGATAAATCAAAAAACAATCGTAACAACAGTAAAATTCAGTTGGCAACAGGACTGAGTCAATTGTGAAAAATGAAACTGAAAGAACTAAATATACGGACTATTAGGCATTCTTCATTGCACTGTAGAGACAGAAGTTGTCGAAACGGTCATCTTCAAAAGAAAAAAAATACGGTAACTTCAGTATTTACCTACACTTGCAGGAAGCAGGTCATGATAAAGACATTTGTTATTATCATTTCAGGTTCTGGTATCAGCAGAGCTGGAACTTGTCCTTCACCAAGTACTGACAGACAAAGGTCAAACAGTATTGAATGCTTTACAGATGCTGGCTGTTATGCTACTCAACGATGTTGTCATACATTTTCCGGAAGTTATTGTTATACGGCACAGGTGGTCATTGGTTGATTATATATAGTTACATTATTTGTATTAGAATTTATGTTTTGTCAACTATATACAGAGAAAGTGAAGTGGGTTTAGATTTAGGGGTCCAATTGAAGAATGGAACATATTTGAAAGAGGATATACTTTGTGGTATTGAATCCTTAAATGTTTTTTGTGTGGAAAGTTAGTGAATGAAAGATATTTTTAAACACGGGTATACAAGGTTAGTTATAAGGCTAAGGTTAATCGACCACATGTATTTCTCATGTATTTCCATTGCATTCGGGTATTTTTGAGAGAATGTACAGACTTCAAGAGATATATATTTTTTCCTAAGTTTAACCTTAGACAAACTGTCCAGGAAGGATTGAAAATGACTTTAGTTCAGTTGAAAATGTTATATAACAACGGCAGTAGAATACCAAAGGAACAAGGGAAGCGATGACTACAAAAATCGAAGTCCAAAGACATGGCAGAAACGGTAACAGATAAAAACAAAGACAAAACAAGGACGTGAGACAGCTACAATGCACGGAAATAAAAAGATAACATTAAGAACTAAGGCACTCATAGTGTG
>MJUU01062623.1:111217-121638 GCA_002080025.1 Modiolus philippinarum
TGCGACGCGAACTCCTCCTACATTTTTGGATTTAGGGTTTTAATTTTGTTGTAGAATTGTTGCATATGGTCTGTAGATGCGCAATAAGCTTTCGGATTTTTGATATCCATCTTGATGCAAACAAGAGGCCACAAGATGTCGATTTGACAAAGACCACAAAATGTGAATTGTTACACATATGGCATGCGACGCAAACTCACCCTAGATCTGTAGATGCGCAATAAGCTTTCAGAATTTTGATTCAGGTTCCAACTTTGGTAAATTTCCTGAAAATGTCAAAGACTGATATATTTGGACATTTTGGCATATAATCTTATATTTTGGCAAGTATTTGAAAAAAAAATCTGAAATCTTAGAATTCGAAAATGAGATTACAATTTTGGTAAATATCCTGAAAGTCTCAAAGACCACTTATTTTTTGGAATTCTACCTAGCAACCATACTTTTAGCATTTGTTTTTATAAGGTTAATCATTTTCACAAATTGGATTTCAAAAATATTTGATTCCAATTTTGGTAAATTTCCTGAGAGTGTCAAAGACCACTTATTTTTTGGAATTCTGCCTAGCAACAATACTGTTAGGATTTGTTTCCATTAGGGCAATCATTTTCACCGATTGAATTTCAAAAATAGTTGATTCCAATTTTGGTTAATTTCCTGAAAGTGTCAAAGACCACATATTTTTTGGAATTCTACCTAGCAACCATGCTGTTAGGGTTTGTTTCCATTAGGGCAATCATTTTCACCAATTGAATTTGAAAAATATTTAATTCCAATGTTGGTAAATTTCCTGAAAGTGTCAAAGACCACATATTTTTTGGAATTCTACCTAGCAACCAAACTGTTAGCATTTGTTTTGATAAGGTCAATCATTTTCACCAATCGGATTTCCAAAATAATTGATTCCAAATTTGGTAAATTTCCTGAAAGTGTCAAAGACCACTAATTTTTGGAATTCTTCATTGAAACCATAGTTAAAAAATTTTTTAGAATTAGAAGAAACATTTCAGCAATTTTATTTCCAAAATATATGATTCCAAGTTTGGTAAAATTCCTGGAAGTCTCAAAGACTACTTATTTTTTGGAATTCTGCCTAACAACCATATATTCTTGTATTCCTTATGGTAAAAATAATGATTGTCAATAGTTTAATTTCAAAAATGTTAAGAAAAATTATACCCCGGGTCTATAACTGTTTTCTGTGTCAAACAGGGGGGTGCGGGGATCACTGTCGTTTCCGACAGTCATTACTCTAGTTTTTGTATATGTAAAAAAAATAGATATCAGGAAACATATACAATAGTTAAAAATTATGACTACATGTTACAATCTGCCTGAGAACTACACAGGAAAAGCACGTATAAGACAAAAGACAAATGCAGATATCGGCATGAACTCGGCACAGCCGTACTTGGCACCGACACTTGCAAAAGCCAGAGGTAGGCTTATACCGGTTTATGTATACCCAATCCTCCCTTTTATTTGTCCCGTTTCCCCATAGTATAAAACATACGAATAAAACCCTATACAGGTAGACTACTAACTCTATGACCAGAATCTTGAAAGGAGAGAAAAAGACAATTAGTAATTTGGAAAGATGGGTCAAGGGGTGCTCGCCGTTAAACTGTCGGCTAGCTCGAAGAGCCAAGTCTGCTGGTAGAACACTGTCGCACTGCGGAAGAAAAATCAAACTCAAAACTTCAAAAGGGATTGTTCAAGAATCATCATAAATTTCAGAAGACATCGGCAGTATCAGTGAGAGGCCAGTGTGTGTGCAAAAAATTCCGGTCACTAGGTCTCAAACTAATTTAACGAATGCAAGAAAAATGTCTTGCGTTATCCCGTATCACGTAAAGAATGAAAGTTACGTTCCATCATTTCTGGACTTGTAATCAATTTCTGACATTTTTAATAACATTTCCGTAAAAAAGGGATTAGGAATGCCCTTAGTAATAAGCTATTTACGAGTTACGCCATATTTAGATATCAAATGTTCATATCTATTATAAAACTTCTTAAATGTATTCAACAACTTAAGAAATCTGTAACCCTGGTGTAAAAGTTTGGCTGTGATAGTAAGGTTACGTTCATTAAAATCGTCAAGAGTAGAACAAACTCATGCGAATAGTACCAGTTGAAAAATACACACCCCGTCGGATGGAGCTAGAGGGATGTCGCCGTCAAGAAAAGGGAAATTAGTAATATTGAAATCAAAATCATCCCTTTTATCATATATTTTAGTTTTTATTTTACCAGATTCAATAATGATCCAGAAAAGGACAGTATTTGGCATCATTTTTAGCTTTATTTAGTTTCATTTGTTGTTGGTAAATAATAAAAAAAGAAAGGAAACGGGGAATGTGTCAAACAGACAACGACCCAAAGGGGAGTAATAACAACTCGAAGCCACCATAAGATCTTCAATGAACGGTGAGGAAAACCCACACCCAACGGCAGGTCGGAGTCGGTCCCTAAATAAAGAGTAATCAAGTTCAGTGGGTAAATAATGTCTACATAATCTAAAAACTGGGGATTATCAATAGTAAGGATATTGTCAATATACCTGCTGTTATCACAAGTTTATCTCTTTTTTTGTATGGTTCCGGTTTGAAGTTTTTTCATGAACTCTCGTTCGTAACAGAAAAGAAAAAAAGATCTAAAATAGAATAAGAAAGATAACAGGAAACACCTACAATGGCCGAAAACATAATCACATGCCACAAAGTAACATGGAGCTGCACAAGAAAATAAATCCACAATAAAAATACAAAAGAGAAACGTAAAAAACGATAGGAACTCGGGACAGCCGGACTTAGTACCGGCACTAGCAAAAGCCAGCGGTAGGGTTAAAGTTGGTAGTGCACAATTTGGAATATCTATGACCTGTTGATAAATAGTTTTGCCAAAACGAACAAAAATATTGTCTAGCAAAAGATTGAGTGCATTAATCATATCATTGCATGTCAAGGAACAATGATTATTGTAGTTAATGTTAGAGAGGAATCCTTGCTTTTTATTAGAGTACATCGGCAAACGAATAACGAAGCAAGAACGAGGAAAGGGGAAATTCTAAAATCATAAATCCAAATTCACAGCAACACGAATTGAGAAAGTATGACAAAGACAAAACAAAAAATTGAACAAGAACGCCACAAAACTAAAGCACTAGCAGTGTGAACCCCTATAATTATCTTAATGTAGCATTTAAAACTGTTAAATTTAAAAAACCACAAGCTAAAATCCAGAAGATTAAAAAAGTGAAACCCAAAAAACCTTGGATGTCATCTGATTGCTTAACATTGCGAAGAGAAGTACGCTCTCTAGGGAAAAAATTGCATAAAGATCCTAGAAACATTTGGCGAAGTCAAACTTATTCCAGATGTGCTAAAGAATATAACAAACGCAAAAAAATTCTTAAAAATCAATTTTATAACTCCTTCATAGAACAACTTAATCAGCTTAACCCAAAGGACTCCAAACAATTTTGGAAATCACTTGATAAGATAAAGAAATATAACAATCAACCCACCAGTTCTATTTCTGACACTGAATGGATTGACCACTATAAAAATCTTTTAACTGAAAATAACTCAAACCAAAATTTAGACTTTGAAAACTTTAGTGATGAATTGACTAATAATTCATTAGACTTTCCATTCAACTGTTCAGAAGTAAAAAAGGGCATTCTGAAATAAAAAAAATGGGAAGAAAGGAGGTACAGACAGGATATTAAATGAATTCCTTAAAACTGGTAACAGTATTTTAATATTAACTTTGGTAAAACTTTTTAATCGAATTTTAGAATGTAGCATTTTCCCTAGAGCTTGGAACCACTCCCTGATTTCTTCTATTTATAAATCAGGCGATCCAAATGACTGTTATAACTACAGGGGCATTTCAGTAACAAGCTGTCTAGGAAAATTATTCACTTCCCTGCTACAAAGCAGACTCTCTCACTTTCTTGAACCAAACCAAGGTGGCTTTAGAAGTGGTTATAGAACCACCGACCATTTATTTATACTTAAGACCCTTATAAATAAATATGTTGGAAAACTTAAAAAGAAATTGTATATTTTACGAAAGGATATGGAGTAAATGAACATGAGACCATAACACATATGTTAACTCCAACTGCAATAATTTTAATGAGCTGTATGGCCATTTCGGAAATTTATTCCTCATCAGCAGCACTAGAACCCAAACAGAGGAAATCCATAATTTAAAAAAATGTGTATAATGCATAAAACAAAACGAAATCCGAATAATCAGTAATATCAAATATAGCTAAGGAAAAAGCTACGATGGAGGGAGTTGATCCTTCGGTTTTAGAATTTACATAAATTTAGATAATAGTAATTGAACGAAGTGTACACATGAGATATTACCTCATGTACAAGTACACCATATCTAAGAAAAATAAAGAGCATACATCTCTACCACGGGGAATTGTTTTAGCAACTCCACAATGTATGTCTGTTTTGTGGACTTTAAAAAGGCATTTGACAGTGTTAACAGAAAAGCCCTTATATATAAAATGATTAGAAAGGGGATAGGTGGTAAATTTCTTGAATTAATTAGAAATATGTATTCAAATACTGAATTTTCATGTAAATCTGGTAACTACTACAGTGATCCGTTTGTAGGGACCCTAGGGGTAAAACACGGGGACAGTTTGAGCCCAACCCTATTCAATATATTTGTAGACGATATCTGTTCTTGTTTTGAAAGAAATGCTGAAACAAATCCAGCAACAATTGGCGAATTTAAGCTAAATCACCTATTGTATGCTGATGACTTGGTTTTAATTTCAGAATCCCCTACTGGGCTTCAACACTGTATAGATGCCTTGCAGTCATATTGTATTCAGTGGAATCTTGACATGAACACCGAGAAAACAAAAGTGATGATATTTTCTAAAAATCAAATATCACAAGAAAATCGACAATTCTATTCTGGTACAAACTATATTGAAATTGTGAAAGAGTACAAATACCTTGGTCTTGTTTTTACTTCAAATGGAAAATTAAATAAAGCGGTAGATAACTTAGCCGACAAGGCCAGGAAAGCCTTTTTTGGTATGGGATCTAAAATTCCAAGTTCAGGAACTCTTTCCATTGGTAACTGGCTAAAATTATATGAATCAGTTATCTCCCCAATTATTACTTATGGTTCAGAGATCTGGATATCTGATTTTAAGATAAAAAAATGAAAATTTAGATAACTTATCTTTTGAAAAACTACAAAATATGATAATGAAAAGCATTCTTGGTGTTCATGGTATGACATCAAACTTAGCTATACATGCAGAACTTGGATTGTATCCACTCTGTTTTAGAATAATTAAACTAATGTTCAATTATTATGTTCGATTAGAAAATTTGCAACATAATGACAGTATGTCATTTTAGTACATTTTACAGTCATCCTATGAGGAAGATAGGACAATGGAGAATTTACATTTCCATTCATGGGTAAAAATTGTTTACCAACTGAAATTAACCTTTAACTTACAATCACTTGATATCACAACTGCTGAACTTATAAATAAAATTCAAACATTTTATTCAAATAAAATTAATATCCAGTTATCCCATATTATGGAAAGTGAATCAGGAAAACTTGATTTTATAGTAATATATATACTGGATTTGAGTTACAAAATTATCTTAAGTACAAATTAAATAGAAAATTACGTTCAAACTTAACGAAACTTAGACTAAGTGCTCACTCTCTAGCTATTGAAACAGGCAGATATAGCAGGCCCTTCATCCCGGCAGATCAAAGGTTCTGCAAGTTTTGTAAAAATATGATTGAAAACGAATTACACTTTATTTTTTACTGTACTGGGCTATCACATATTAGGGGGAAATATGCTAATCTTTTTGAAAATAGAAATATATTACCAGATGAAGAAGTCATTAAAACTATTTTAAATCCAAAAAACCTACAAGAAGCTAAAAACATTTGTACATTTTAAAAGAAATGTTTTCAAGTAGGGAAATAGAGTTAAAACACTTGTAGTTAGAATCTTCCTCAGGTACTAAATAATATGTAATACATATTAAACATACATATATATTTCATACTTAATAACTCTGAATACGTTTTCTTTATCTTTTTGTTATTGTATTCTTTCTTTCTTTTTTACTTTGGATTACATACAACATGTCATGTATAAACTGTGCTTATGTCCAATAATATTATTTGATTTATTTGATTTGATAAAAACTGAGGTATCATCAGGTGTTCCGGAAGGGTAATCATGTTCTGCTCCACGCGTGGCATCCGTCACACTGCCAGTGAAAAGTCCGGTTTTATCACAGTCGGTATTAGTCAGTCCGGTAACAAACTCTGCATCTACCCAAAGATATCTGTTCTCATTTGTGAAACAGAAACATTGTAATGGTCTGTCAAATCGTGGTGACGACCGAAAAACTTCTGTAGTGACAATTGCAACAGTGACTGAACATACTCTTGATGAATAAGTTTTTGAGACAGTAATTTCGCTATGTTGACAAAATCGCTGTACAAACTACAGGCAAGGCGATAGCGAATGAGTTGTGAAATGTACAAGCCATATGCCGGAGAAGTTTGGATATTTCTGCTCAAAAACGGGAAGTTCACTATTGGAAAGACGAAATCATCACGCTTGTCGTAAAGTTTTGTTTTCAGACGTCCAGAGTTGTCAATGTAGAGGTATAGGTCCAGGTATGACGGTGTATCAGTGGTCTCTTTAATTTCGAGTTCATTTGGTTATACAAGATGAAGGTTATCCTTAAATTGAGGATTGTTCAATGAAGGAACATCATCTATATGACCGAAACTAAAATTAAAGGATTTGGCTAGCTTATTGCCTTTTTTCTGAACTAGCCCTTGTATGAACCTGGCTTCATACGAATTAAAAAACACATTTGCTAAAAGTGGCGCACAATTAGTCCCCATAGGTATCCCTTTTGTCTGCTGGAAAATTTGTCCTCCAAATTCTACTAATATGTTATCAATCAAGAATTCCAGCATTGCAATGGCATCCTTCTCTGTATACTTTCTGTGTGAATCAGTGTGATTTTTAACAAAATAGGCCCATCTTTACCTATCACTAAATACGAATATCTTCTTTCACCCTTTTAGTACAGAAAGACTTTTGTATTAAATCCTGAAGTACTGACTTTAGCTTATCGTGTGGAAGAGTAGTATAGAGAGTAGACAATTGAATTGTTTTGACACTGTTGCAGTGGTTGAGTTCAGTTGATGATAGATATTCTAATAAGTCTTTTGAGTTCTTGAGAATCCACATCTGATTCACTCCACTTGTTGAGTATACTCTATCACTATATATCTTGAGGTCATCTTTAACTGCAGTAAGTAATGAAGTGAGGAGCTTGGAAAGGGGTTTTGTTGTGCATTTGGCAGACCCAGCAATGCATCATTGTTTGTAAGGGCATTTATATAATTTAGGTACCCAGTAGATACAAGGCAGGTTGTTGTTCTCTTCACTCAAATTGATACCAAACTGAACCACATAGAGCAAATGAACTGCAGACCAGAAAATTTAAAAGACCGTTTAATAAGTTTTCCCAATTTGAATTTAATCAAACAATGTGGAAAGGTAGTATAAAGCGTAGAAAAATCATAACTGTCGATAGATGAGACTGGTCTTTGAATTGGTTGTAGTTTATCTAAAATAGAATTTTTTTCACTCCAAAAGTAATTTACACTCGAGTTTTAATAATTTTCCACAGTATTTAATAACCAACTCCCTTATACAAGTAAGTGAACTAGTTAAATGGATGCATAAATTAGTAGTAGAACACTTATAGATGACGAAATAAAACGATGTTGTAGAGGATTTTTGTGAAGCTTCGGAACCGTGTACATGGTAGGTACGATGTGTAACTTTAAGCACTTCTGTATCATAATGTTGTTTGGTTAACGTTTTTTCGTCCCAGTTGGTACATTTGAAAGTGTTTGACTTGTCCAGTTCGTTTTGTTGGACATCGATGTAGTGATGAATTGTTATTTTTCTAGCTTATATTGATGCTCCTCTGTACATTTGCTAAAATTACTAAAAAGGATTATTTTTGGCTCTTTACTTTTTATAAACGTTATCAAACACACACAAAAAACAACAGTTAAAAAAAGTACTTCAGTGTATAAATAAAGCTATGGTGTTAAATCCCTTCAAAATAAACAGCAGCAAAAATGCACTTCATTCCCTATGTTTTGAAAAAGACAGAAATACTCTAGTTTAAGTTGTTGAAATAAAATTATTAAAGCATCGGGTCTCAGAATAGAACAAGTAGATGCTGCACTCTGTCAATGCTCAAAATTGAATAACAAATTTGCACATGAAAGTAATCATAATCCAATCCAATGAGGGTAGAAAAAATCTGAAAAATCCTTACTAAATTGTTGCCGATATGACGAACCTTCTTTTGCAGGCCTTTTGTAATATGTCACATGACCTCTAACTAACCAAGCACTCCACCAACTATATGTTCCAACTGTAGAGATCATGTGATCACACGATGATATGGTTGCCATGTCAACTGCTGCTGAATTTCCTTCTAAAAAACTCACTGATATATTATGTGGCATATTTTTCTTTGGCCATTCAATTTCATTGGACGCCACGATAAAGTGTACATTAGTGAATCTTGACTTGAACCAATGTACGGCTTTGTGTAAATACTCCTTGGGAGCTGGTATTTTCCCGTTTTTATTTTTAACATAGTCCCCACGTCGAACATGAACACCAATAAGAGTGATATCCTTTCTCGATTTGATGTTGTTTCTTACAAAAATGGTATTTAATAGTTTCATCGATTTTTGACGAATAAACTTTTTAAAGATGAACTGTTTTCGGAGTTCGTCACTATATTTATCAAAGTAATAATAGGATTGTAAATATCTACCGACAGAAACGTCAATTGTGTTGTTAAAATCAAGTAAACGTTCATCAAAGGAACAACATCCTCTCTCAATAAGCTTCCGAGAGTTTTTGCGATCACAAAAATCACTTTCATTGTCAATATCTATATCAAAAACATCCAAAAGATCATTTGCATTCTTGATGTAAAGTTTCATTCCTTTCGTTCTTGATATTCCATAGGATGATGCGAACTCAAACATACTATTCCCAAGTCTACCAGCATACCACGTACAAACAACATGCTTTTGTCGATCAACGAACACACTTGTAGGTAGATATGGTATATTATAAGATGAATTATGTAAAATAGAAATTGTATTATGATCCGAGACAATAACCAGAATTAATATGAAGATGGTCAAAACAATAATTATGCCAAACACTATTGAAAAAAAGAAATAATTTCAAAAATGTTAAAATGCATTTAAGAATGAATTAAGCAATTAAATGCTCTTTTGAACGCACATGTATTGAAAGAGTTAAAGGCCACTGTTAATAGCCCTTTGTCATCCTAAACAAAACTGTTTCACCATATCCAGATACTACTTACTCTACTATATATTTAGGTACAATATAATTCTAAATTCATTTAGTCTTCAAACATTCACAAACCTCTATTGTGTTAAATTTATGCTTTTATAAACCCATGGTGTTTTATTTGGTCCGTGTTGTTCATCTTTGTATGTATGTATGTCGTCGTTTTTCTTTTTTGTGCCATACTTGTGTTATATCTCTGTTTCTTTGTTCTTCCGATGTCGCCATTGTCCTTAAATTATTCTCTTTAGATTGACGGTTCAGTTCTCACTTACCTCACTGCGTTTTTGACAAAAATTGACAATTCTGTTCAAAGAATGTTGAAGCATTATCTGTTGCCAGACAATCGAGCTCTATTACATATCTTTTAAACTTCCTTCCTCTGTCCTTCAAATAGGATACTACAAGATACTAGTAATCTAATACTAGATTTTTTACATAATGACGAAAACCATGAAAATACAGATATGATGTGTACATGCTTATAATCGCAACTGTCATTTTTTTCTTAAACTTTATACGATAATTTTTTACTTAAAAACAAATCTAATTAAATTACATTAACATGCTAATATAATAAACCAGATTTATGATTTCCCTTGTCTGTATGCTAAAATATAGTTTTTATATATAGATACACCCCCTCCTTCGTTGATATTGTTAAAATCACAAAAACTGAAATTACTCTGAATTAAGTTTCTTCATTTTGGCAATTTTGACAACGCATATTTCGTCAGTGCAGATCGGAAAAAAAAAAACATTAGATGGTTTGGATCCAAGAAAACGAGTTTAACCCCACCGCAATTTTTGCGCCTGTCCCAAGTCAGGAATATGTTGGTCATTGGCTTGTCCTTGTCTTAAAAAATTTTAGTTTCTTGACATTCGGGTTATTGGATGAGGTTCGTTTCTATTGATTTATTCACTTTTTTACTTTTTTGGGGACCATTTAGGGCTTGCT
>MJUU01062623.1:123821-139526 GCA_002080025.1 Modiolus philippinarum
CTCCCCTTTCTCTATCCTGTTTCCCTATAATATGATAACATACAAATAGAGGGATTGGGTTTAAAACATATCCGTATCCGTAACGTATCAGTATCCGTATTAGATGAAAAAATAGATGTATGGAGGGTTGTCTGTTTCTATCCGTATGAAAAATATAAAAAGTTATTTTAATTGAGTGTTCATGTTTTCGGTCATGAGTTAGGACTCGACTTCCTTGCGCCAAAATACAATTATAAATAGTATTCACAGTTATGTGAAATTGATTATGACTGATTAAAACTCATATTTGTTCATGACTACACAAAGTATTTTTTAACTAAAACTTGTTTAATATAAACTGTTTATTTGTATGCACGTATACATACTAAATTACTTAATAGATATCTGATACGGATTCGGATACGTTACGGATTCTGATACGTTTTTAAACCAATCCCTCTAATAAAACTAAAAAAATAAAATGAAATACCGGTAGACTACTAACTACAAGACCACAATCTTGAGGAGCAAAGAATAAGACAAAACGCTATTTAGAAAGATGGGTCAAGTACAGCTCGCTGCTAAACTGCCGGCTAGCTCAAGGAGCCTACTTTGATATCCATGTTACAAAATAAACTGTAGATTTAGATATGCTGTACATATGTTTCAAGGAGTAACCTCTCATTAGCAAATTTAGATAAAAAACAATAGGGAAAACCATAGCCCAAAAATAGTCAGAACAGTTCTCATTACTAAAAAATAATAGGGAAAGCCGTATTCCAAAAAAAGACATCCAACGAGTGCAATACACGAAATGAATCAAATAATATTATAACAAATTGACCAAAACAGACGGGCAATATGTTTGTATTTTTGTCACTTTTTCAACAGAAGCCAACTTACAGCTTTCAGTCGATCTGAGCAGTCACTGGTTGTTTTTTTTTAATTTCAAATGTTATTTTTAAGTTTGATATTTAAAACGAAGAAGTCATAAATATTGACGATATTATCCGCTTCATTTTTTTTTATCTAAAACGTCCAAAATTGCACAAAGAGTGTTAAAAAAAAACTTCTTCATTGGTTAATTATAACAGAAAGAAACAAACAAATGTTTACTTGATGCGAGTGATCAAATTGTAATAAAATACAGAAATCAATATTAAGACAACAGACATTTTTAGTAGATTAAGAGTATATTACCAGACTGACATACAGCGTCTTCAAACCAAACCAAGTTTCTTGCAATTGGTAAGATTAGTGTCCTTTGGTTGTTTTAAAAGAAGAAATTGTAATCAGCCTTTGTCATTACATTTTATGTTTGTTGATGATCCATCATCAATATGGATGTAGCGTTGTTTGATATCTAGCTATGAATTACGCTCAAACCGGTGATAGGGGTCGTATGGAACTTACTTTGAGGTATGAGTAAGGCCTCATTGTTACTTCAAGATGAAGAACAATAAATAAAGCGTTGGTCCAGTGGCTGGTTACTTAAAAATGAAGAACAATAAATAAAAGCGTTGGTCCAGTGGCTGGTTTTACCATGTGTTTGTAGAGACTTTTGCAATATCCTATCATTGATTTTGAGACTTGAGTTTGTCTCTCCTGTATCGCGTAGTACGTGAAAAGATTCTCCATGAGAAATATGCATGCTTTCTATATATTTCAGTTTTTGCGTACTTATGCATGCGAAGTCTCATATAGATACACTATCATACTTGCAAATTTTAATATTCGCAAATTTGACCACCTGTTAATATTACCTACACTTCATGTTTGTATAATGCAGTGTCTTACAATTGACTCGATGACCTCGTCGTTGTTTAAGTGTTGTTAATTGATCTTGTTTTTTCTCCTTTTTGGCTGGTTGCGTCCGTATTTGTTTGGCGATAGGTAATTAGTTCAAAGTGTTTTTTTATTAATAAGTTTTCTTAGTTATATCTCTGTACAAGTATTTGACTATTGTGCCCTTGCCTTTTTCGATCTTTCAAATCTTGTTTTTTTCTCTGCACCGAAGAGACATCACGTGTCGAAATGTCCATTTGAAGAAGATACTTCGCTATTTATTACAATTTATATCTAGCAAAAAAGTCTATTACACTCAAATTTAAGACACTATAATTCAAGTAATGAAATATCCAGTATGTATGTATGGGGTTTGTGTCGACTTTTGAGTCAGTATTTTTTTCTTATATTTGTAGTGTAATATTTAAACAATTTTATATCAGAAAGCCAGACAAATCACATATTACATTGAAAATAGCAGTTTTTGTCATTAATGCGATAACCGTTGTTTAATTTAGAATAAAAAAAACAAGGCGAAGAACCTAATATACATCTCACCTTAATATAACAGAACATAAGTATACACACCCCTAGCACGTTTTGATATAAAACTTCGATGTTTCTCCATGTTTGTTGACACCAATATAGCTATAACAGAATGATAAAATGGCGAATGATCTGACAGACTGATAAGTAGTTTTTGACATTCAATGAAATATTATTTTCTGTATCATCATAAAAAAACCTTATTTCTAGAAATTCCCATTTATAAACATCCAACGGATATAGAGTAAATGCACAAGAGATAAAGTCTCCACAACTTCATGGTGTAACCAAACACTCAAACAACGATTTTCTTGTTGTTCTCATTTCTTAGTCTCCAGGAGGCCTGCAACAACTCACCACCATACCAAGGGAGGACACACAAAACAATCACAAATCAGTATTGTCTTCTTTTTGTATCAATTTGAGTGAAGAGAGCAACAATTTGCTTTGTATCTATTGGGTACCTAATTTGCATAAATGCCCCTACAAACAGAGATACATTGCTGGGTCTGCCAAATGCACAACAAAACCTCCTTTTAAGCTATTAACTTCAGTACTTACTGCTTTTGAAGATGGCCTAAAGATATATGGTGATAAAGGATACTCAACAAGAAGAATAAATCAGATTTAGATTCTAAAAAACTCAAGAATTGATAAGAATATCTATTTTCAACTGAACTCAACCACTGCAACAGTGTCAAACAATTGATTTTTCTATACTCTATACTACTCTTCCACATGATAAGCTAAATTCAGTTTTCCAGGATTTAATATATCAGTCTTTCTGTACTAAAAAGGATGAAAAATATATTCATATTTAGTGACAGGTAAAATTGGGGCCTGTTTTGTTAAACATCACACTGATTCACATAAAAAGTATACAGAGGAGAATGTAATCGCAATGCTGGATTTTTTTATTGAAACATATTTATAGAATTTGGAGGACAAGTTGTCTAGCAGACAACTGGGATACCTATGAAGACTAATTGAAGATCTTATGGTGGCTTTGAGTTGTTATTACTCCCCTTTGGGTCGTTTTCTCTTTGACACATTCCCCGTTTCCCTTCTTTTTCTTAATTGTGCTCCACTTTTAGCAGATTTATTTCTTTATTCGTATGAAGCCAGGTTCATACAAGGGCTAGTTCTAAGCTAGTCAAGTCCTTTAATTTCAGCTTCCGTTATATAGATGATGTTAAACAATCCTCACTTTAAGGATAACCTCTATCATATATACCAAAATTAACCGATTAAATGATTAAAAGAGACCACTGATACACCACCAGCAGCATCATACCTGGACCGACACCTCTACATTGACAACTCTGGATGTCTGAAAACAAAACTTTGCCGCAAGCGATGCAATAGTGAACTCCCCGTTTTTTAGCAGTAATTTTCCCAAATCTTCGGCATATGGCGTTTTCATTTCACAACCCATTCGCTATTGCCGTGTCCGTATTTGTCGACAGTGCGAGATTTAGATTACTATCTCAAAAACTTTTACATCACGGGTATGCTTTGTCACTGTTGCTATTGTCACTACAGAAGTTTTACGGCGACCATAATTTGACAGACCATTACAATGTTTCTACTTCACAGATAAGAATATATATCTTTGGATGGAGCCAGAGTTGATTACCGGACTGACAAACACCGACTGTGACAAAACCGGACTTTTCACTGACAGATCATGGATCATGCTTACTTTCCGGAACACCTGATGATACCTCAGTTTTTGTAAGATTTCACATAGCTAATGCTTTAGTTTTGTGGTGTTCTTGTTGATTTGTGTTTATTTGATCTGTCTTTGTCATGCTGTCTCCATTCGTGTTGGATATGATTTGCCATGATTTTGAATTTTTGATTTTGGAATTCCCTCTTTTATCATTTTTGCTTTGGTATTCGTTTGCCGACGTACTTTGCTCACTTCACAGTAAGACAAAACGGCCCTTAGCACAGGTTTGAGCGGAATTCATTGCTTTATGTCATAAAACGCTACACTCGTATTTTATTTTGCTCACGGAGGTGGGGTTGTCAACAAACATAACATTAACTGACAAAGTGTTCTTACAATCACTGACATCCGTTGCCTGACAAAAGCAAAAGTGTTCCTATTTAGTGGACAGATTCAATCATTCTTCAAAGAACAGCATCAAATGTTTCCAATACATAAAAAAATTGATGCATTACTGTTTAGCAGATTAGAAAAATTTAACAATCTAAGATATATATCGTGCTTTTGACAGTGTTTTTTTATTTTATTCTGAGACGTAGAATAATTTGTATAAGAAATGAAAAATTCTAGAAAGAATCAAAACGACAGGAAAAAGGATATATATGACAATAACAAAAGATTAGAAATGTGTTTTGAATTGATACATCGTAATAAGGAGATGTATTTGTCAAAAAATATAAGTCCTCGGTGTTAAAATTTCCCGAGCCTGAAAGGGAGAGAAGTTTTGACCAAAGACTTGTATTTTTCGCAAATACGTAGACGTTTATTATATATCAGTTAAGAAACACCGAATGTCTCATTCATCAAAGCGCACAGATGACTCTAGGACATATACAAAGAGTTAAGAGTAAAAAGGGCCATTACTCCATTACCCTTCATTAATTATTTAAGATTGAAGTTTGTCTATCCTGCAGTGTGGAGTCCGTAAAAAGGTTCCCCGTGCGAGAGATGTATGCTGTCTATACGTACGTGTTCATGAGACACTTTCTCATATGGATATACTATCATTCGTTCATTATTTTTGTTTTTTTGTTATTTCAAACACCAGTTTATTTTGCCCATGTCTCATGATTTCATTATGCAAAGTTTTCTCACTATTGACTATTGATGAGTGCCCTGTGATTAATTAGATGATTGCGTTTTGTTGGTCTTTTTGTCGGGCATTACAGCGGTTGTAAGAAAACTTTTTGAGTTATTTATGTGTTTGTTGACGATTCCGCATAGATGACATGAAAAAAAAAGATGTATGTAGGGTTGCTCGACATCCAGCAATGAATTCCTCTCAAACCGATAGGGGCCGTCTTGAACTTATTGCGAGGTATGAGCAAAACTCATTGTTGAAGGCCTCATGGTGACTTCAAGAAGAAAAAGAATAATGAAAGTGTTATTCCTTGTTTTTACTATGTATTTGTGGAGACCTTTTTCTCGAGGGCACTTACTCCATATCCCTTCATTGTTTATTGTAAATACGTTTTAGCAAATACCACGGTAAAAAGTGAAATCAACTAATGGTGTGAAAAAATGTAGTACAAGGGCTACTGACCAATCAGAATACAGCTTCCTAACTTCAGACGTAATTTTTCTTTTAAATTGAAGTACATTCAATAGGGGTACGAGTTTTAATAAATTGATGGAAAGCACTGTACAGATCTTTAGCAGTTACTGAATACTGATTCAATACCAATTTAGTATCTAATTTATCTATCTGGGTATGACCAGAGATAACTCAAATGTTCGTATTTTTTAGATCCATTATTTTTTTGCTTTTCAATTATAAACATCATGAGGGAAAGCAATATTGCAAAATTCATAAGATCTCATAACTAACAGAAATTAATCTAATTCATAAGGCCGTACAAACTCAATTGAATTGGTTCTTAGGCCATTTTTCGATGATTGAGGGAGGTGATTTTTTTAAATCTTTTTATTTGCAAAACAAATAAATACGGCAGGTCTTAAATTGTAAAAACCACAAAAATGTAGTGAGGGGTTGATATTGAAAAAGAATTATTTAACTGAGGGGCTATCTTCATGCCTTTGACTAAATGAAGGCCAGGGCCTTGGAACCAAATAAACCATCTTTGCATGGCCTTAGTTAATGTTTATTTGTTTTTGGATTTAATATAAAATTACTATTAACTTCAACTGACCGACAAACACATAATTTTTACCATATTGGTTACAATAGAATTTCAAATGAACTTACCTTTCCAACCAAAACTGTTAATTTTACTGTACCAACAAAAAATACAGCACTTGTTACATTTAAGATTTTTTTTGTATCAAATGTATATTATACCAGATTAAAGATTAATTGTATTTTGGTATAAAAAGAACCAAAAGTCGTATAAAAAGGTTTTATCTTTTGTATCAATTAAAGTGTCATTAATAATTCGCCATATGGTCTGGACAATTAAAATAGTTAAATCTTATTAACGATATAAATAAACAATAAAATAAGGGTGATAAATTGCCTACACATATATTATTGAACTTCTTATGCTTTTCTTTATACCTAACAAATTTACATGGAGAGGAAAGGGTTGGACAGAATAGGATCAGATTTTAATATAGAGATAAAGAGATAAACTAGTTTAACTCGTTGACGATCTCCCAGGAAAGTACCAGAAGTTATATGAGGAATTGTAAAATTGTGTGGTTGTGTCCCAAAAAATCAAAATAGTTTCACATTGTCGTTAACTTAATCGAGAGACTCACACATCGAGCCTGTATCGCCTACCTTACAAAATGCTTCTGCATAAGCCATGAATATGTTGATGACCAAAAAGGATATTTTCTGAAATGAAGTCTACTGTTAAGCTATGTTATCGACTGGCAGCTATGTTTTTTGTCAGATCAAATAGAAATGAGCAATCTTAGTAAAGCACCTTCCATACATCATTCAAATACAGATGAGCTAAATTTGCTTCAATAATTTCAGGGCTGGTAGCCATGTTTTTAACGAATCTAAATGAATTGAGCAATCTTTGTAAAGGACCTTTAATACATCATTCCTGTAAAGTTTGGTTGAATTTGCATCAGTGGTTTCAGAGGAGAAGATGAAAATGTAATTTTTCCCATAGGAGACAAACTGCAGAAAATTCGAAACAGAGGGGTCGGATTCATCAAAAAGGATTATAGAACATAAGAACGAGGAACAACCTAGAATGAAAAAAAGAACAGGTACTAGAGACACTGGAAGAGAGACGACTAAGTCTTCGACTGCTCCTGATATACAAAGTGATTTGGGGTTGTTTCCGGCACTGCCAGCATTTTGATTTGTGAACTTTACCAGACAAATAAACATCACCGGCGTTCTCTCTAAGTTCGGATTCTACAACGTACCAGATACAGAACAAAATACCAAGGAAACTGAAAATTTTATTTCTGCAGATGGCCATTTCGACTGATAGAGAAAATATACTAGTAACCAAATTAGGTAAATATAGAGCTTTGCACGAGGAAGATACTCCTTAAGAAGCAGGAGATGCTTACTCTACCGGTGCACTCGATCTCACCCATGGTTTTTTATTGGGTCCGTGTTGTTCATCTTGGTAAATGTGTGTGTAATAATAAACAATGAAAAGATGGAGCAAGTGTGTCTTCAATTTTCTTTTCTGTGTCGTTCTCTTGTTATGACTTTGTCTCTTTGTTTTTCCGATGTTGCCATTGTCCTTGGATTGTTCGTTTTCCACTGTCCTTGGATCGTTCGTTTTAGACAGACGGTTCGGTTCTCACTTACTTTTGTACCATGTATGCAGACTTTCCAGTCATTAACTAATCGAAAAATATTTTTTTCAAACATGAAAAACTTTGTTTGCAATTCTTAAATGAGGAGATATATGCAAAAACAGATTAGCAAAATGGACTGGATAAGCAAAATACACTTGTACTTGCAAATACTAATGTCTGTACCTAATGTGAAAATATACTTAAGGTTTATCCCAAGGTGTTTGTGAAAAAAAAAAGATAATAGATCTAGCTTACAATTGGTAAATAACAACTATTAGTTATGATATTAAAAGTATAATAAGATAAATCATGCAAATGCAATATCATAGACGAGTTTCCAATTGGTGAATTTTCCTGGAAAATTCTGACGTCACAATATAGATTTTTAGACGTCACAATGCAAAAAATATTGATAGACCAGTGTGGTCGTTTTTGAGATTTACATGCAGGAAATTTTGGCGGGAAACCAAAATTCTCTAGATTTTTCTTTCATTTTGCATTAAGGCAATCAAACTTTGAAATGCAATGAAGGCATAGCAAGAAATTCATCATATTTTGTCAGAGGTCTATTGAAGACGTATACTATCATATTTTGAAAAGAAAAGGGTCAGTGTGCAAAATTTCTCTGATGCATCATGATGGATAAAATAAGAGAATTCCTTAAGAGACAGTTTCAAAAACCTGAGGAGTAACCATCCTTAATACAATTTTGACAGCCCGTTTACAGATTATTTGGTTGAAAGAGGTTATAACGCCATCAATAATAGGTTTGACGAAAGCAGATCTGGAAGTCTCGTCATGTGACACAGATAATTTACGATAAAATTAAAATTTGAAGACGTTTCCCTCCAAAATATGACGTTGCAGGATTATGACGTTCAATGTTTTTGCTTGTAACGTCACATGTTTTTGCTAAAAATGTAACTTCCGGGTACAAATCATGTACCCGGATGTTTCGAAATTTAACGAGACTTACAGACCCTATTATAGGTCATCAATGCTCAATAGTAATAAGCTATGAAAACAAGAGCGAAGAAGCAAAACATTGTGTCCCTTTCTACTGTACTTTGAATGTCAAAGATTGAATTAATTGTAATTTTTCTAAGGACAAAAATCACTAAAGCAATTTTTCATTTATGCTATCTTATTGAAAAAAAAAATCATCCGAAGTTGTCCCGACGCTTTTTTGAAATGATGAAACATCTGAAAACTCCATAGATGTTTTCAGTTGAATGCTGGCTACCGGTAAAAATAATTATATTTAAATCCAATTTGTGCTAACTATAAAGGCGGCTTAAAATCCAATCAATGTGAAATATAATGACTGCTTAGATTCCATTCCGTGCTAACTATGAAGGGACTGCGGCAAGTCATATATAGAAAGTCTACTGTATACTAACTATTATCAAGGCTTTAATCCAAACCCATGATAACTATCGGGCGACTTAAAGTCTAATTCAAAACTAAGATGACCATACTAAAGCTTAAAGTCCAATCCATTGCGGGTAAAAGAAATCAGAATAATTTTTTCCAAATTCACTTCTTAATTTTGATCCTTCTGCAATTGGCCATTTGTAATAAGTCACATTACCGTCATTTAACCAAGCACTCCACCAGCTATACGACCCAACTGTAGAAATAATATGATGACATAAACTTAATGTTGCCATGTCAACTTCTGGTGAATTTCTTTCCAAGTAACTTATTGATATATTTCTTGGCATATTGGTTTTTGTCCATTCCATTCCATTTGAAGCGACTATGAAATGTAAATTTAAATACCTAGATTGGAACCATCTAACAGCTCGCTCTAAATATTCCTTTGTAGCTACTTTATATCCCAATGTATTTATAACATGATCTCCTCGGCGAACATGAACACCGATCAAAGTCACATTATTTCTAGATGATATATTTGACTTTGAAAAAATTCTATCAAGTAAATTCCTTGAAGCTTTTTGCACTTCTTCATTAAATGTAAATTGTTGTCTGATATCTTCACTGTACTCATCAAAATAAAGATATGACTGTAAAAATTTCATCAACTTAACGTCCCTAGTATTGTTAAACATAACAAGATTTTTATCGAAGCTACAACATTGTTTCTCATTCCTTATATCTACCATATTACAAACCCCACTGTCTTTTTTTACTACTTCGGCACTTAATTTAAATATGTTCAATAACTGGAAGCCCTCATAGACAACAAGCTTCATTCCTTTAGATCTGGCTATTCCGTATGAAGATGCATATTGAAACATTTTGTTGCCTAGTCTACCAATATCTGCTAAACAAATGATGTGTTGCTGTAACATTCGTGGAGAAATCAAAATAGATTTGGCTGTCCACTGCATCCAAACGAAATAAACGATAGAAGTAGTAACACAAAGCGTTACTATGGTAGCATCTGAAACGAAAACAAATACATAGGCATTATATATCAGTCTTAAGTCATGTGCATTTACTCCATATCCTTTCATTGGATTTCACCTTTCTAAAGCATTGAAAAAGGCACAAGCTATAACCACGGAGTGCGCCCTTCGGGCGGGCGGGCGGGAGGTATCCTGTTTAAGAGGGTCACATCGTTAGTGTTTATTATCAATTATCGTTTGTGGTATGTGTAATACGTTCTGTTTGTGTCGTCTCCGTAATTTACGTTCTGTGTCCGTCTTTGATCCTTATATTGCCATGTTTTTTTATGATTGTTTGTTCGGTATTTGTTTGGAAAATTACTCTTTCTCCTTCACTTTTCATACGTCTACCAATTTTAATAAAAAGAATTTGATCATTATCTCTGCACTTTGCTGATGAACTTTTGTAAATTTCCCTAAACTGTAGAAGACTAATAAATTTTGAAATATTGGAATGGACTCATGTATTAAAGTACTTTTTGGAAGCAGATATAATTCTAAACACATTTATGAATTAAAAAATAGTGTCATAATTGTGGTAAATTTCCTGATTCTCTGAAAGACCAACTATTTTTGGAAATTCTACTTGGCAACCATACTTTTTAAACATGCTTTGGCTATATTAGTCACCAACAGAATTAATTTCTATAAAGAAAATTATTACGAGTCACCACCTAAGCTGTCTTTTAACAGAATTAAGTCCAAACTGAAAGCACTTGGTGAGAAATATGTGTTTGCACCTCTTGACAAAGCTTCAAACAACGTTGCCATCATCTGAAAAAAAAAATACTATATCGATGTCCAAAAAAAACGAATTGGCTAAGTCTAGCACTTTTAAACGTACAAATTATGACGATAAAACGTTCACCAAACAACATTACAAGGACACAGAAACACGCAAAGTTCCACCTAATGATAACCCCTACCTACTATGTACTGGATTCCTAAACTTCACAAAAATCCGTACAAGCATCGTTTCATTTCGGCTTCGAGTAATTGTTCTACCACAAATTTGTCCGTCAATCTAACCAGTGCACTCACTTGTATAAAGGAGTTAGTCAAAAACTATTGTGAAAAAAAAACATATCAACAATCTGTTGTAAATTGCTTTTGGAGTGTAAAAAATTCTATTGAAGTTTAAGATAAATTGCAATCTATAGACAGACATAGATAGACATCTATTGACAGTTATGATTTTTCTACACTTTATACAACCCTTCCACATAATTTGATTAAATCCAAATTGGGTGAACTTATTAAATGGTCTTTTAAATTTTCGGGTCTTCAGTTTATTTGCTGCAACAGAAAGCAAGGATTCTTCTCCAATATCTCTTACAACAATTATTGCTCCTGGACATGTGATGATATGATTAAGGCACTGAATCTCTTGCTAGACAACATTTATTTTCGTTTCGGCACCTTTGTTTATCATCAGGTCATTGGAATCCCCATTGGTACTAATTGTGCACCTGTCATTGCAGATCTTGTTCTGTTCTGTTACAAACGGGATTTCATGAAAAAACTACAAAATGGAACTGTACCAAATAGTAATAAACTTATTTCTATTTTCAATGATAATAGCAGGTACATTGATGATATCCTTACTATTGACAATCCCCAGATTTTTGCTTATGTTGACACCATTACCTACAACAACTGAAACTTAATCAGGCAAACAATGATTCTAAATACTGCCCTTTTCTGGATCTAAGTATCATCATTGACTCTGGTAAAAAAAATAAAAACTAAATCTTATGATAAAAGGGATGATTTTGATTTTACTATTACTAATTTCCCCTTTCTTGACGTCGAAGTTCCCCTAGCTCCATCCTACGGGGTGTATATATCTCAACTTGTACGAATCGCTCGCATTTGTTCTACCCTTGATGATTTTAATGAGCGTAACCTTAGTCTCACATCCAAACTTTTACAACAAGGTTACAGATTTCATGAATTATTCAATACTTTTAAGAAGTTTTACAGAAGATATGAACATTTGATATCTAGATATGACGTGACTCGGAAACAGCTAATAACAAAGGACATTCCTCATCCTCGATTTTATGGAAATGTCGTTAAAAATGTCAAAAACTGATAAATAGTCCAGAAAAACTGGGACGTAACTTACATTCTTTACGTAATAGTGGACGTCGACGAGATATTCTGAACAAATCCGTTAAATTGGCTTTGGATTCCATTGACCTGAAGACTTGATATATATATATATACTGGCCTCTCACTGATGCTGCCGATGTCTACTGAAATACATAAAGACTCTTTACCAAACCCTTCGGGGAGTTTTGAGTTTGATTTTTCTTCCGTAGTGCGACAGTGTTTTACTAGCAGACTAGATTCCTTGAGCTAGCCGGCAGTTTAGCGGCGAGCACTCTTTGACCCTTCTTTCAAAATTACGTTTTGTCATATGCTTTTTCTGTTCCAAGATAGTGGTCATTGAGTTAGTAGTCTACCTGCATTGGGTTTTATTCGCATGTTTATGATACTATAGGGAAACGGGATAGAGAAAGCGGAGGTTTGGTACAAATAAACCATTTTAACCCTACCACTGGCGTTTGCTAGTGCCGGTACCAAGTCCGGCTATCCCGCGTTCCTATCGTTATTTATGTTTGTCTCTTGTTTTCACTATTGTTTTTCTGGTGCAGTTTGCTTGTTAATTGTGGCATGTTATTGTAGTTCCTGGCCATTGTAGGTTATTGCTGTTATCCTGTTTTTGTAGTTTTCAATAAAAGGGTTGAACAATTTTTGATCCCAATTGTCGCAAATTTTCTGAAACTCTCAAAGAATTACTACTAGTATTATTTGAAATTCTAGCTAGCAACCATCCTTTTTGAAAATGTTATGACTGCATCAGTCATTTTCACTTAAAAAAATGTATTTCGAAGTTGGTAAATTTCCTGAAACTCTCAAAGACAGTTTATTTTTTGAACAATGTATGTGTATATTTTATTAGAATCAGCCATTTTCGATATAAGAATTGCAAAAGTTTGATTCTGATTTCGTTTAATCTCAGAAGGCACTCTCAATTAAGATAGGGTATTTCTTTTTTGGAATTTTTCCTAGCAACCATACAGTTTGAATTCATTTAAATAAATCATTTCAAATAAATGAATGGCAAAAATCTTTGTCTTATTCAAAAGTTTTAATTGCAGAGTGTGGGGATAACTGTCGTTTGTGACAGCCACATCTAGTTTAATTTGTTAAAACAAGTAATATTCAATTATTACATTTTCATTTGTTCAAGTAATTTATATGAATTTATTTTACTTAAATTTATTTTGTTTAAATCTCTGTAAAACAATTTTCCATTTAAGACGATTACTTACATGATGTTTGTATGTTGTCTACCCAAAATCATTTCATAAATCATATATTCCCCATATTTAAGGAGGGCCAAACGTCATGCTTTGGTATATCTGTCAGGTTTTATTTATTTAAAAACATTTTTCTCATGGAAACGCAATATTTTTGCAATATATGTTTGTGATGTTTATTTTTGTTTGTGAATGTGTCTTCATTGTTCTTTTCTATGCCGTACTCACAGTACTGAATTCTTCTTTTTCAGTTTTCTTATAAAAAAATACATTTTCCATGAAATATTATTATTTATTTTCAAATTGAGGAGCTCCTTCTGTCCAGAATTTGAATGGAGTTTAATGCTTCTTTAAAGACCGAAATTACATTATAATAAATTGCAAGTCTCAGAAGTCTCACGTTATCCGTTTCTTTAAAGTTTATTCTTGGCTTATCATTTTGATGGAATATTTTTCCTATGTGAGGGACCTTTTCACACTACCGGTACTTGCATTCATACAGATACCTACGTGCAATGTTGTCAATAATATTCATTAATCAACTTCAGATTTACTTCTTTTTTGCCGAACCGTTCCTTTTAACAAGTCAAGAATACATGATTTTGGTATTAAAACGTCCCCATTCAATTTTAAGCGTTAAAGACGGTATTAATAAATTATTAATGACAACATGCTTTTAAGGTGATACCATGTAAAGGGCATTATCGCTCGGCACCTGAAATAACATTCATGGATGACATGACCGCTACAATAAGGCCTTTCAACCTTCAAGTTAATAATGTGCAGTTGATAGAATGTCGTAGCAAATTACTATTAATAATATGATTTCTTGATTATTTCTTCCCAGCAAACAAATCATTCAAAACAACGGCAGTAGAATACCAGAGGAACAAAGAACAAGATTACATAAATCAAAGTCCAGAGACAAGGCAAAAGTAAGAAAACCAGAAGACGGAAGACCAAAGACGCTACACAACCACAAATGGCAAACACTACAAAAACAACAATAAAATGATGTAATAGTATTTGTCAGGTTTACGACATTTTTATGTTATGTTATGGATCTATGCATCCGAAACTTTTTTTTTACACTACATACCAATCAATGTAATACTTTATTCTCGAAAAATACTTACATGTCTTGTCTTTTAACATTACCATTAGAATTAAATCAACCTTGCCTCTAAAATGAACAAAGCAAAGACAAATATCACATGCATGTTTTTGGAAGTTTTTGCCAGCGAGTGATGTGCTGTAGTATTTTTGTGGTTCAATAGTAATTATAAAAGCTGTCCTTTTTATTGTATTTTGCGGCCATTTGCTGTTTTTTAGGGTATGGTTCTTGGTAACAGTTTTGTTGAAAATTTCCAATCATGGAAAACATTGCAGCAATGGGCAAGGATGACCTTTCATTACAAAAAGTCTTTTATGTAAAAAAATTGCATCAAGAAATTAATTCTTCGAATTCTCCTTAGATCAGCTGTAGATTATTCAGCTTTTGCGTATTTTGGTCTTTGAAACACAAAAATTGTAAACAAAGAAACAACGGCAGCAGATCACCGAAGGAACAAAGGGGAGAAATTCACAAAAATCGAAGTCCAAAGACAGGGCAAAAACGAGAACACAGAAAACAATGACGTTAGACGCAAAAACAACAACACCAGACAGACACAAAGCACAATAACAGAAATCACAACATTCAAAACAAAGGCACTCACAGTGTGAACTCCAGTGAAACTGAGACAACGGCAGTAGAATACCGAAGGAACAAGGGAAGCGATGCCTACAAAAATCGAAGTCCAAAGACATGGCAAAAACGGTAACAGATAAAACAAAGACAAAACTAGGACGTGAGACAGCTACAATGCACGGAAATAAAAAGATAACATTAAGAACTAAGGCACTCATAGTGTGAACTCCCATGAAAACCGGGAGTGACATCAGGTGCTCCGGAAGGGTAAGCATGTCCTGCCCCGCTAGCGACACCCGTCACACTATCAGTGAGGTATATAGTGTTTTTAAAGGTCTGTTTGGTAGCGGATTGGTTAATGTCATTTTCTAACCCTTAGACAGAAAGCCAATGAAATTCATGGCACATGTTACTTCTCTAACCCTCAACAGTGCCATGATGAAATTTTGAAAAGCTTTTTGTAAATCTCTATAGTAATGAAACAATCACAAGGACAAATCG
>MJUU01062623.1:139605-152819 GCA_002080025.1 Modiolus philippinarum
ACTGACAGTGTGAACTCCCATAAAAACCGGGAGTGACATCAGGTGCTCCGGATGGGTAAGCATGTCCTGCTCCGCTAGCGGCACCCGTCACACTATCAGTGAGTCAATCCGGGGTTGAGTCAAATCCGGTTATGTCAAATCCGTGAAGACGTGAAATCTAGCTAAAAATGTCCGTTTTTATTTGGGACACAGACACGTCATATCTGTCAATGATGTCATGGTGACGGCCATAGAATTTCTGAAGGGATGAAAGTAACAAAGGCTGAACAAATCCCTGACTAAGCAGCTTTTGGGACAGTGTTTTTGCTCTAACTAAAAAGTCACTGTATAAACTGCATGCCCGACAGTAACGAATCAACTGTGAAATGTACACTCCATAGGCTGGAGAGGTAGGTATATTGCTGCTCAGAAAGGGAAAGTTCACAATTGGGAAGTTAAAATCATCACGTTTGTCATACAGCTTAGATTTCAAACGTCCATTTTCGTCAATGTAAATTAAAAGATCTAAATACGAAGCTGAGGTAGGTGTATCGGTAGTCTCTTTAATTTCAAGCTCATTGGGATAGATCTGGTGTAAATATTCCTTGAATTTTGGATTATTAAGAGAAAGTACATCGTCTATGTAGCGGAAGCTGAAATTAAAGGACTGGGCTAAATGTTTTTGTTTTTTCTGTGTAAGCCCTTGTAAAAACTTCGCCTCATACGAAAAAAGGAAGAGATCAGCTAAAAGTGGCGCGCAGTTAGTTCCCATGGGAATCCCGATTGTCTGTTGAAAAACACGGCCTCCAAATTCGACGAAAATATTATCTAATAAAAATTCCAACATCTTGATTACGTCATTCTCACTGTACTTCTTGTTTGACTCAGTGTGTTTCTTTACAAAATATGTTTTGTCTTTCCCTACTACTAAATAAGTGTATCTGCGTTCTCCGTTTTTAGTGCAGAAACATTGATGTATCAAATCCGAAATTACTGTTTTCAATTTATTGTGTGGCAGGGTAGTATAAAGAGTAGAAAAATCAAAGGTTTGTATGCTGTGGCAATGGGTAAGACTGCTAGAGGATAGCTGTTCGAGAAGATCTTTAGAATTTTTTAGAATCCACATCTGATTGACGCCGCTCGTGGAGTAGACTTTATCACAGTAACTTTTCAGGCCATCTCTGACTGCGGTCAATAAAGTAGTAAGGAGCTTAGAAAGTGGCTTAGTGGTGCATCTGGAAGACGCCGCAATAAATCTCTGTTTGTATGGGTTCTTATGAAGTTTAGGGACCCAGAGAGTGACATCAGGTGCTCCGGAAGGTTAAGCATGTCCTGCTCTGTTAACAGCACCCGTCACACTGTGAGTGAATCAATCCGGGAAAATGTCAAAGTCGGTAGTCAAATCCGGGAAGACGTGAATCTATCTGAAAATGTCCACTTTCATTTGGGATACTGACACGTCATATCTTTCAATGATTCTATGGTGACGGCCATAGAATTTCTTTAGGGATGAAATTAACAAAAATTGAACAAATCCCTGACTAAGCAGCTTTTGGGAGTGTTTTTGCTTTGTTAAAAAAATCACTGTACAAACTACATGCTCGACAGTAACGAATCAACTGTGAAATGTGCACTCCATAGGCTGGAGAGGTAGGTATATTGCTGCTAAGAAAGGGAAAGTTCACAATGGGGAAATTAAAATCATCACGCTTGTCATATAGCTTAAAATTCAAACGTCCATCTTCGTCAATATACAATAAAAGATCTAGGTACGAAGCTGAAGTAGGTGTTTCAGTTGTTTCTTTAATTTCAAGCTCATTTGAAATGAGTTTTTTTAAATCTCCACTAAAGGGCCAAAATTGCCATCTGCACGGTAAATTTTGTGCAATATCTTTATATATTTGTCCAAAATTAACTTGCAGTGATTTAAATATAATAATGTGCTTATTTTCAAGCGACTTGTGCTGCCCAACCTATTTTCTACTTCACATGGAAGTTCGATCGAGATTTCATGTGTTTTTTGACAAAAAAGTATGTATACATGTGTATATGTCACAGTACAAATTGGAATCTAGTATGATCCAGAATCCTGCTAGTACAAATTGGAATTCTAATTTCTACTGGGACAAATTAGAATTCTGATTTGAACTGGATTCAATCCAGTACAAATTGGAATTCCAATTTCTTCTGGGACAAAAATTAGAATTCTGATTTGTACTGGATTTCATCTGGTATAAATTGGAATTCTAATTTCTCCTAGGAAAAATTGAGATATTCCAATATGTACTAATAGGATTCTGGATCCTACTAACTTAAATCAATAGAAACAGTGATAGAGAAGTAAAACATTATTAGTAATATGTCCATTCCACTTTTTTGGTGATCATTTTATTAAAATATTAATTTTGAAAGAATAAGATTAATTTGTATAAAAGATAAGAGTGTTTTGCTTTGAAGCACAGTTAAAACTTTTGATTATTAGTTCTCATAAGTGAATATGAGAGAACACATGGAGGTATTTTAAAATATTTGAATATCATTTTTTTTGAAAGATGGCATACTTAAAAACTACTATTCTGAGACGGATACTGATCTTGTTGATTTGAGAAGTTTTTATTTCTCTGGTTTAAATGCAGTAGATCCTGTTCACTCATTGTCATGTTAAAAAATGTCCATTCGAAAAATGCAGTATAAGAGCCACAGTTTGTAATTACTCTAGCAAATGCAATATTATGCGATGCCCATGTTGTAAATCGAAAATTCCCTGATCTACCAAATGTCACAGGGTTCCACCAATTGTTGAAACAAATGAAAAGTTATATTAGAATTATGTCATTTGTCATTCTATTGTTTTAGTATTTAGGAAAAAAGAAAGGAAATGGGGTAAATAAATTTTTATGAATTAAAATGCTATGAAATACATACTTCTTATATCAAACTTTTTTCAGCTTTGAATGTTAGTAATATCCATAATCCCCCTGAACAAAATATCCAGTATTATTCTGGATCATACTAGAAATTCAGTAGGATTCAGAATCCTACTAGTATAAATCAGGATATCTCAATTTCTCCAAGGAGAAATTGGAATTCCAATTTGTACTGGATTAAATCTAGTACAAATCAAAATCAGAATTCTAATTTGTCCCAGTAGAAATTGGAATTCCATTTTGTACTGGATTAAATCCAGTACAAATCAGAATTCTAATTTGTCCCAGTAGAAATTAGAATTCCAATTTGCACTAGGAGGATTCCGAATCCTACTGGATTCCAATTTGTACTGTAACATATATTCAAATAAACAAAAAGATAAAAACATTCAAAATAATTTCGACTTACCCTACAGTGTCATATAATGTCCAGTCTGTACGCCTCATTCCCCAAATAACATCATTGAAGGACTAATGTATTTAAATGACACACCTTGATAGAAACTTATTCTGTTTTGCATAAATTGATCAACAATTTGAGAATAAAATTTGAAATTCAAATAAGTGTAATGCTTGTTTGTGGTCGCTAGGACAACTGATCAAATTGATCAAGAATGTAAATCGTTTAAAATGAAATCAACTTGAATATGAGCATACACCATTATTCATAATTTTTTTCGCCTGCACCAAGCAATAATTCCAGCCACGGAATAGGGATTGTCAGGTTTTTCATAATAATTATTTGAACAATACTTTAAAGGTATAAAATAAATATCCCCACTCACATAACTACAATTATGACGCCATTTTATCTAGAGCTATTACTTATATGGTGATAAAAAGAATTTCAATTTGCATTTGTTTTAAACCTTTTTAACAAGCTGATGAGTGTCTTTATCCTTTTTCTTCACTGGAATTTTCTTTTCATTTCCGTTAATACAAATGTCCTTTTGCTCCTAAAGCAAAAACTTTGTAGATGGAGATCTCAACCAGTGATTCTAAACAATGTACGTTGTCTATCTTTCAAGTCATCGTGTTATGATGTTTTATTTTCTTACTATTGTTTAGTTCAGAACACGGTTCATAAAATATTGAAATAACACAATGCCGAAGTTACTGTGAATTTAGTTTTTGCATATGACCATTTCGACAACTTATGTCTCTTCAGTGCAGATCCAATCATAACATTTGAAAATCCATAAACCGAAATATGTGTAAAAACTGATAGAGAACAAATTACCAAAAAAGATCTAAATAGAAAAGCCAAAACTCAGCTAAGAATAGAGCTATGCAAGAGGAAGATACCCCTCAGTTAGTTGCTTCATTTGGTTTTATCTGCACTGATGAGACATAAATTGTCGAAATGCGCACATTATAATTTAGTATGCGCCTTTCCTCAAATTCAGTGCAGATAAAACCTAAATGTTTGGAAGACAATTAACTCAAAGACGTTTAAAAACTGATAAAGAAAAAAATAACCAATATGATATGAATGTAAAGCCAAAATCAGCTAAGGACAGAGCTTTGCATGAGGGAAATACTCCTTAGTTTTCAAGAAAATTTACAAAAATTTAGATATAATATGTTTTGTTTTTATACCGTTCAGCAAACAATTGACAGATGTAGAGTAAATGCACATCAGACAAAGTCTCTACAAATACTCGGTAGGACAAAGAAATAGAACAACGTTTTTATTGTTGTTTTTTCATCTGTAAATCACTATAATTCTTTCATCAATTAGCTTTGATCATACCTCATAGTAATTTCAAGACGGCCCCTATTACTTGTTTGAGTGGAATTCATTTCCCATTGTCTTACAAATTCACTTGAAAAATGCTAAACATTGCTACATAAAACGCTTTTCTTTTAGCCATGGATGTAGATATATGTTCACTATATATTGCAGTACGGTTTACTATTGGTGTAGATATATGTTCTCTATATATTGCAGTACGGTTTACTTGTTTCTTTTAGCCATGGATGTAGATATATGTTCTCTATATATTGCAGTACGGTTTACTTGTTCTTGAGAGAATATTTCATGTCAGACATTCAAATTTTGGCAAATTGTTTATTGCAATTTCAAAATGTGTTTCTGATCATTCTGTTAATAATTCCCAAATGCCACTTTTATTATTATTCCAAGTTTTCTTTGCAGTTGACATGATGAATGCCCTGTGGCAGTTGTCTACATGAATCTTTTTGTCGTTGACAACGCATGACAGCGATTGAAAGAACACTTAACTAGTTCATTTTATGTTTGTTGACGATCCCGCATTCATGGATATTAAAGAACATGAATGGATGTAGCGTTGCTTCTAATAGGTGCTAGGGGCCGTCTTAAACTTATTCACGATGAAGAACAACAATGAAATCGTTGTTCCATTGATTGGTTTGTAGAGATTTGTCTCATGTGTAATTACTCCATACCCTTCCATTGTTAATAGACATAAAATATCATTCGATACAAACACTGTAATCCTTTGCTCGATAAAAGGACCTAAAGAAAGCATACTTTATAGCTGATATGAGGTAAATTATTAAATAAGTTTTACATAAAATACATTGCTGAACTATTCAATGGAAATTATTTTGTAACTAAGATATATAAAACTTTTTACTTACCTTTCATCTTCATTCTTATTTTGTCCCTTTTTTCATTATTTTTATTGTATTGCAGATATTTCTATAATTGGCGCGTGAAATAATGATGCAATCTACCAAACATGAACTTTGTGATCTGGCGATTTGATTGGATGTTGAAGAGATCACAAGCTTATCGTGAATTCATTTTCTTTTAGCAAAATAAATAAATCGAAAGTGCATCGCACATCAAGTGTGAAAGGTTTGATTCATAAATTTCCGTACCATACAAATTTCAGTATCATTAGTTCCTGTCACACTATCAATTAAGCAATTAATGAGGTTTACGAGAGAGAAATACGAGAAAATATTGTTTGTAAGAGAAAAAAAACTTGTTATGTTGAACCTTTCAGACAATAGAAATATGATAAACAGCCTCTTCAATGGATAGATTCTTTATGTCTCTATTATCTTCGTTTCTGGTATTACTTCTGAATCCTTTATTTCCGAATTTTCGATTTGACTTGTGCCAATGTTACAGAGATATTATAAATAAGGGAAATAAAAAAATACGAAAAGAATTATAAAGAGCAAAAGTCCATGAGACAAAAAGACAAAGCAGATGGAAACCTTAGAGATCCAAATAAGCTGAGTAAAAAGTATTGCCTTCCATTAGAACATTTATTTGTTTTATAATAAAACGATAAGCAACACTATAATATATGATACACGAAAATATCAATGTTGATTTTTCTATACTTCACTTTTACCAGTTTCAACACCAGCTATGCAGTGTGTAGTTTTGTTCCTGAAACAAATATACATTGTTTATATTTATCCATTTTCGGCATTTTGATTAGAAGTAGTTTACTTTATTTTCTACTTCGTCCCACTGTAGAATAGAATTATGATTACCATGACCATGATTATTGGTATATTTGTAGGACTCAAATCTATGGCGGGTTCCAAATCTATGGCGGGTTCTAAATCTATGGCGGGTTCTAAATCTATGGCAGATCCTTACGTCACCCTTCCAAATCTATTGTAGATTTAGGCACTCCCAGATCTATGGCAGATTTTCAGTGTCAAATCTATGGCAGATTTAGGAACTCCCAAATCTAACGCAGATTTACAGAGTCCCAAATCTATGGCACACTTTCAGAGCCCCAAATCCATGGCAGATTTGCACAGTTTTTAATCTATGGTAGATTTTCACAGTGGCAAATCTATGCATATTTTACATCACATAAAAACATATTTTCAAAATTAGAAAGACAACTACTCATTTTTTTCTCCAACAAGATAAACAAGTACGTAGCGAATTACTTTAAATCAAGTTCATTCGGATGGCCATTTCGACATTTTTTGTCTCTAAAGAGCAGATAAAATCAAAACATTTGACACCCGCAGATATGTTATGATCTTGTTTGGCCATTTTGATCTGATCACGATCTTAACAAGCTTAACACAATTTTGATGATTCAGTCGTATTTCAAGATAATTGCTTTCAAGGACGATTAAGACGTGTTCAGTCTATCAAGAGCAAACAAGATAATTGCATTCAAGGACGATTAAGATATATTAAGTTTGTCCAGATCAAACAAGATCAAATCAGGATCTTGTTTGATCTTAACAAACTTAATTCGTCTTGATTGTCCCTCAACTGAACGCAATTAACACGTCGATCTTGTTTGATCTTGAATTCTCTTAACACGTCTTGATCCTCCTTGAAATCAATTATCTTGAAAACCAACTTAAATCTAACACTGTCTTAACAAAACTGTGCTAAGCCTGTCAAGATCGTGATAAGATCAAAATGGCCAAACAAGATCAAAACATATCTGCTAGTGTGAGAGACCGAAAGATGAATGAAAGCTGATAGAAAACAAACAGCAATTAGGTTCCATATAATATAAATTGAGAGCAAAAATTAGCCAACGACAGAAAATTCCACCATAGAGATTCTCTTTAGCTTTAAACAAGATTTAAGATATTCCAGACATTGCAAGTTTCAATATATTTTTTTTTCTGGTCAGCACCAAAGTAATCACTATACTGGGCTAGTTAATAGCCTAGGGAACTTACGCTCTGCCGGCATAGCCATAGATGCTGAACCGTATGTTTTTTTTTATTTTTATTTCAGCAGAATTAATAAAATCAAAACAACTGAAAGGCAATAAATAAAAGCTAAGAAGGAACAAAAACAAGTAAAAGAATCCTGATGGAAAGCGAAAATCAGCCTTGGACAGAGCTTTGTACGTATTGTGTGAACTCTCTACGAAACGCATTTTTGTTGTGATCAGGAATACTAATTTCACTCGCAGTATTTTTTACAAGCTTGGCCAAATGCAAATCTGGAAAAGCAGTCAATTATGGATAGACATATTTTTCAAATCTATCTGCCACGTTGAGTTTGGGTATGCTGCTGGGAAAGGGCGTCTTGTGCGCTCAGGTTGGAACTTATGCAGTTCTCACAATCAACATGCTGATCAAACAGAAGTTTTATTTTTTCCCGTACTATAGGAAAAGCAATCCGTCGAATTGATTCATAGATGGCTTCCTGTGATCAATCCATTGATTTTTTTATAAGGTCAATTAACGCTGACTTAGAAATATATTTTCTAAGAGGAGTCTGCAGGTTTGTACTCTTCTTAAAAAACAATCCCAGTTTACATTATAGAAATAGTTTTCAAGGAACCATTCTTTCATTCAAAGGCTGGTTGAGGAATTTAATTATCTTTGCCTCATCCCATTTCGAATTTTCTCCTTTTAGTTTGCAAATTGTAAATATTCTATCGTAATCTTTCCAAACACATCTGGGTTTGGATCTTTAGAGACCGCTTTGTGTTTATCCTTCACAAACTTAAAACCTTCATCAGTTACCCTGTTTTCATCTGTTTCGTCCATTGTTGGACTTCGACGTTTGAAAAGAAATACATACACCCTGTTGTGATGTTTACAACGTCAACGTTTCCCGCTTTCTTTAATACAAAAAAAAATAACCAAAAGCAAAGAAAGGAAATAACAGTAAAAAAAAATAACAATAAAAATCTAACATATTAATATCCAAGAAAACGAGTTTAACCCCTGTGCAATTTTTGCGCCTGTCCCAAGTCAGGAATTGGCTTGTCCTTGTCTTCTTATAAAATTTTAGTTTCTTGATATTTGGGTTATTGGATGTGGTTTGTTTCCATTGATTTATTCACTTTTTTTACCTTTTCGGGGCCATTTAGGGCTTACTATATGGTGTGATGTTCCTCACTGTGTTGAAGACCATATGGTGACCCCTAGATGTTTTGTTTTTGTTTTTGATCGTTTTAACCTGGATATTGGATGTTGTCTCCTTGACATTTACCCCATTTCCTTTCTTTTTCATACAGAAAAACTTACCTTTCAGCTTATGATTTTATCTAATTATTATACTGTGATGCAATAGAATAAACAAACATTTTCAAGACCTTTCAGTGTATTCGTTTTTACGATATCCGTTTGCAATAGATTTAGAAATAGCAAAATCTAACATTAACAATATGAAAAGATTCGGGAAAACAAAAAATGCCACAGATTTGGGAATTTATGTAGTCGTATAGAATTTAATAAGACATGAATATTTAAATGTCTCAGATGCCATGACGCAAACAAAAACCTTCGCCTTTAGCTATAATTTGTACTAAAACTCATCTGCAATACAATATTGTTTAGTCTGTATTTTTTCCAGAGACTTAGCAATAATTCAATCTGACACCGATTTGGGAATAGATAATCTGCTGTAATAATTAAATCTATCATTAATTTGGAATAAGAAAACCTGCCAAAGATTTCGGAACAGCAAAATCGGTCACAGATTTGGAGCCAATGTAATCTGCCATAGATTTGGAGCGACACATCCTTATGTCACTTTTAACCATGGATTTTGAATCTGCTATAGATTTAGAACCCGAAATAGAACTGAGTCCCATATATTTGATATTATTTTCTCATTTGAGGTGTCGATCGGGGAGCAGTACATGCGTACCCTTCCGGAGCACCTGATTTCATGGGAGTTCACATTATGAGTGCCTAAGTTCTGAATTTCGTTATTTTATTTCCCTGCCTTGTGGATGTCTCGCGTAATTGGTTTGTTTTTGTGTTCCCGCTCTTGCCATGTCTATGGACGTTGATTTTTGTAATCATCACTTTCCTTTTCCTTTGATATTCTACTGCCGTTTTGTTATTTTCTCTTTCTTACGAATTGCCTAGACTATTTATTTTCAAAAACGAACTTGATAAAATGATAGAGCATAAATAGAGATGTTTTGATACAAATCAGGAACTGTATTTGGAGAACGTCATTCGCTTAAGTTCTTTTCAATGATGAAGATTTTCATTTAAGCAACATAAATATGTATTTGCTCAGAAAATAATCACTGCAAATTAAAATAGTCTTTGCGTGGACGATCCTACTGTACAGCTGCATCGAAATGCAAACTATTCAACCACAGATATAAATATGAAGTGTTTGAATCTAACTAGAATCTCCCTCGTCTTAATCTCTGTCCTTTTGCTGATTTTGCTTTCCTTTAGATCTTATTTTGTTTTTTTTTTCGTATCAGTTTTTATACATTGTTCAGTTCATGGTTTTTCAAATATTTTAATTTGATCCGCAATGCATAGATGTTGATTGTCGAAATGGCCTTTTTTGAGTGGATTTTGCACTATTGATTCAAAATGCGCTTGCGTAAAAGTCATATGTTTTTTGTTTGTTTTTTTTTAAATCAACATCTTTATTGCACCATAAAAAGTCATATGTTAAGAAAAGACGGCTTACATAATTTCTTCTGTACTTCTTTGTTGATCACTAGCTGATGGTGGAAAGTCATATATGTCAGTGTTTGTTGAACTAAAATACATTAAAAAAAATAAAAAGCTGCGCAAAGAGTGCATGTTACGCCCGTCTCCACTTTAAAACAAACCGATCAAATGATTATTGGAATTAAAATCTTCATCTGATCAAACTTGACAAGGGATTTCTGATGTGTATCAATTATTTCAGTCAAAAGATTATATATAGTGTAAGGGTAGTGATCTCATAACATAAAAGAATATCAATACTTTCAAAGACTAATTTAGTTATTTTTTGGAAAATTCAAAGTTCTACTACTCTGAAATGGAATATTAAAAGTTCCATAACTCTGGAATGGAAATTTGACAATCAAAATTAAAAAAAAAAGCAAAAGAGAGTTTTCTTCTATCTCTCTCATAATTCCTGGAAAGTTTCAAGAAAGTTTTTTCTTGGTAGAATACAACAAGTGGACGAAAATTACATTTTTTTTAAATAATAGTCCAATAACTCTGGAGCCAAAAATCCACCGACAAAATAAAACAATATGGAGCTTTCTTCCGTCTCCCGGTTTTCAGTGGGAGTTCACACTGTCAGTGCATTAGTTTTTTGCGTTGTCTTGTATATCACACCGTCAACTTTTAGTTTTGTCGCCGTTGATGATGTTTGTGCTACCGATTTGTCCTTGTTATTGTCTGAAAACTTGATAGATTCATTAAAGCTTTTCAAACTTTTACCATGGTTCTGTTTGAGGGTTAGAGAAGTAACACGAACCATGGATTTTAATTGGTATGTTTTATTATACTATAGGGAAACGGGATAGAGAAAGGGGAGGTTTCAGTACCCATAAACCGGTTTAACCCTACCGCCAGCTCTTGCTAGTGCCGGTACTAAGTCCGGCTATCCCGAGTTCCTATCGTTGTCCATGTTTGTCTTTTGTCATTTTATTGTTTTTCTCGTGCGGTTCCCTGGTGGATTGTGGCGTGTGATTTTGGTTTACGGCCATTGTAGGTGTTTCCTGTTATCTTTCTTATATTAAATGTCTACGGGTTAGAAAATGATATTTACCAATCAGCCACCAAACAGATCTTCAACACTATATTTTAGCTGGCTATGTGACGGGTGCCATGCGTGGAGCAGATCATGCATACCCTTCCGGGGCACCTGATGATACCTCAGTTTTTATAGAGGTTCACACTGCTAGTGCTTTAGTTGTGTGACGTTATTGTTCATTTTTGTTTATTTTTTGTCTTTGTCATACTATCTCAATTCGTGTTGCTGTGAATTGCCGTGATGTTGGATTTATGATTTTAGAATTTCCCCTTTCCTTTTCTTGCTTCGGTATTCGTTTGCCGATGTATCATACCCAACAATCCTACAAAATTTCAATTATAATAATCAAACCGTTTTCTAGTTAGAGTACGACATGCGGACTGAAATTGCAATTTCATGTTTTTTTTTAATAATCAAAGTCTCAAAACTCTGAAACGAAAAATCCTCCGACAAATTTAAAAAAAAAGATGAAAGGGGCTTTCTCCCTTCACACCTAACAATCCTGCAAAGATTCAAGAAAAATAATTAAAAGGATTCTCTTGTTAGAGTACGACGTGTGGACGGACGGACGAACGGACGGATACTGGTATACCATACTGGATATGGGATGTTGTCTCCTAGACATTTACCCCATTTCCTTTCTTTTTCATAATTAGTACCGTCAAAGACGGGCGTATAATGATAAAGATAAATGTTGTATAAGGGAGTCGATTTACGGAGCAATTTGTCAAAATTTTTTAAATTCAAAAATTTTTAATTCTACTGAAATTCTACTGATGATTCTTTGCCAAAATCTTAAGAATGTTTTGAATTAACAATGAAAGGATATGGAGTAAATGCACATGAGACAAAATCTCTACAAATACATTCTAAATCCCTAGGAAATTTTTTCTGACATACCCCACAATCCTGCAAAGTTTCAGGAAAAATAAGCAAAGCTTTATCTAATTAGAAGTCGTGTGGACGGGCGGACGGACGGACAGGCGGATGTACGGACGGACGGACATTATACCATAATTAGTTCCGTCAAAGACGGGCGTATAATAATGACGATAAAATCTATATTAAAGAAGTCGATTTCCGCAACAATTAGTCTAAAAATTTTAAATTCTAAAATTTTGAATTGTACTGATATCCCTGGTGATTCTTTGCCAAAACCTTCAGGATGTTTTGAATTAATAATGAAAGGATATGGAGTGGATGCACACGAGACAAAACTGTACAAAAACGTTATTAAACTAAGCAATGGAACAACGCTTTTATTGTTGTTCTTCATGAGGTTAATAACAAAATTCACAAACAGCGTTGTCAAAAGTCAAAGTCCAAGAGGCAAAAAAGAAAAAGGAGATGGAAACCACCTAAAAATGTCGACCTCAATTGTTCTGACTTGGTTCAGGCATTTCAAAAGAACAAGAGCCAAACCTCGTCTTTAATTGTGGTTGCAATTCAACAGCAGTTGGATATGAAAGGTCGTACACAGTTTAAAGAAATGATCATCCCAATATAAATTAAAAAAAAATCATGAATCAGAGTTCGGACCACAACTTCAAATTTTTTCACAAGGGACCCGTATCCATCGGAGACTTTTTTATCCATTAGTCGTATGAGACGGAGTTTTTGGAAACATTTATTGATAATGCGGCCACGATTATAATTATGATATTATTTGTGCTAGCTCTCGCGTTACGAATCAACCGTGAGCAGGAAAAGTTGGAATATTACTGTCCACGTTAGGCAAATTAGTAATTCTGAAATCAAAGTTTACCCGTTTTTGTTTATTTTAGTACTGAGATAACCCTTTTTGTAACATTCGAGATGTAAGCCACAAAAAAAAACCAAAAACAAAAAGAACA
>MJUU01062624.1:12191-25120 GCA_002080025.1 Modiolus philippinarum
TGATAAATACTTTAAATGTGATATAAGAAAGCCACATGTCAAACAGGAACTCTCTATCACTAAAAGACTAACTTCTATAAACAGGATTATTTTTAAAAAAAAAAACTGCCCTAGGGCAATGCCAAGGTCAAAATGTCTACAACTATGGTACTACCAGAAAGCTCTCAGCATAGTGAAGTCATGAACAAAATATAAACACCCTATAACTAAACAACTAAATTCTAGAAGCAAGATTGATTTTTTTTTTTTAAATTGCCCTAATGACAAAGTCAAGGTCAAAATGTCTAAAAATATGGTGCCATCAGAAAGCTATCATCATAAGGAAGTCATATGTTGAAATTGAACACCTTACCACTAAATTTCAACATTCTAGAAACACTGTTATATTTTTTTTTAAAACTGTCCTCAGGGCAAGGTCAAGGTCATAATGTCTACAAATATGGCACCTTTAAAAAGCTCTCATCACAAGAAAGCCACATACTAAATATGAACACGCTACCACTAAACAACCAAATTATATAAGCAAGGTTAAAGTTTTTCAAAAATTGCCCCCAGGGAAAGGTCAAGGTCAAAATGTCTATAAATATGGTGCCATCAGAAAGCTCCTAACATAAAGAAGTCACATATCAAATATAAATACCCTAATACTAAAAGCCTACCTTCTAGAGGCAAGGTTAAGGTTTTTGAAAAATTGCCCTCAGGGTAAGGTCAAGGTCAAAATGTCTACAAATATGGTACCACTAAAAAGCTCTTATCATAAGGAAGTCACATACCAAATATGAACACCCTACCACTAAAAGTCTACCTTCTAGAGGCAAGATTAAAGTTTTTCAAAAATTGCTCTCAGGGAAAGGTGAAGGTTAAAATGTCTACAAATATGGTACCGCTAGAAAGCTCTCATCGTAAGGGAGTCACATACCAAATACAAACACCCTACCACTAAAAGCCTACCTTCTACAGGCAAGTTTAAAGTTTTTCAAAAATTGCCCTCAGGGGAAGGTCAAGGTTAAAATGTCTACAAATATGGTACCACTAGAAAGCTCTCATTGTAAGGGAGTCACATACCAAATATGAACACCGTACCACTAAAAGCCTACCTTCTACAGACAAGGTTTAAGTTTTTCAAAAATTGCCCTCAGGGAAAGGTCAAGGTCAAAATGCCTACAAATATGGTACCATAAGAATGCTCTCATCATAAGGAAGTCACATACCAAATATGAACACCCTACCACTAAAAGCCTGCCTTCTAGAGGCAAGGTTAAAGTTTTTTAAAAAGTGCCCTAAGGGCAAGGTCAAGGTCAAAATGTCTAAAAATATGGTACCAAAAGAAAGCTCTCATTGCAAGGAAGCCACATACTAAATATCATCATCCCACCTCTTAAGGTGCCCATTTCACAAGCAAGGTTAAAGTGAAGACGCCGACGCCGACGATGCCGTCGCCGGGGGTATGACAATAGCTCTCCGGACATTCGTCCCAGCGAGCTAACAAGAGAAGGGGCAGTCGGAAACGACAGCTAATCCCCTTGCCCAGTTATTCAGTGTTTGTCTAGCATTATAAACCCTCCACAAGTTGTACCATTCAAGATCTGGCTTGTTACTTAAATCAGAGCCAGTCATGCAAGAAACGTAGTGACCTCATTTCAGTCAGGAGCATAATACCTATAGCATATGTATCTACTGAAAAATTAAAATCTTTTACAAGTTGTAGTATCTATGATCAAAACTGTAACAAAAACTTTAACCTAATTCACTCATGCATGAAATGCAGGTCAAAGTGACCTAATTTTTTTTCTGGAGCTTTGTAACTTTACAAGAAGCATCTACATACAAATATTATTCCTCTAAAAGTTGTAGTATCCCAGATCTGGACTCTTACAAAAACTTTAATCCAAGTCACTCATGCATGAAATGTAGGTCAAAGTGACCTAATTTATATCTGGAGCTTGGCAACTTAACAAGAGGCATCTACATACAAAATATTATTCCTCTACAAGTTGTAACTATCCCAGATCTGGACTCTTACAAAAACTTTAACCTAAGTCACTCATGCATGAGATGTAGGTCAAATTAACCTATTTCTTATCTGGAGCTTCGTAACTAAAGTTCTAAGACGCATCTACATACAAAATATTATTCCTGTAAGAGTTGTAGTATCCCAGATCTGGACTCTTCTAAAAACTTTAACTTAAGTCACTCATGCCTGAAATGTAGGTCAAAGTAACCCATTCTTATCTGGAGCTTCGTCACTTTACAAGACGCATCTACATACAAAATATTATTCCTCTAAGAGTTGTAGTATCCCGGATCTTGAATCTTACAAAAACTTTTACCTAAGTCACTCATGCATGAAATGTAGGTCAAAGTGACCTAATTTTTATCTGGAGCTTTGTAACTAAAGTTACAAGACGCATTTACATACAAAACATTAATCCTCCAAGAGTTGTAGTATCCCAGATCTGGACTCTTACAAAAACTTTAATATCATTAGAGTCACTCATGCATGAAATGTATGTCAAATCCACCTATTCTATATATCAACCTCAAATACTCAAGATGCATCTATGGAAAAAACTTTGTCCATGTATGACTTGTTATTCAAAAGATATATGGATTTAACTTTGAATGGACGGACGAATGGACAGATGAACAGGCAAAACGCCATATCCCTTCCCCAATTTCATTGGGCAAGGGATAATAAAGACATCTAACACAGAGCCGTATTACATATTACATATTCAAATATTCACTCAGTCTCCAACAGAAATTATATAAATCTTGATATTAATAAAAGTTCTCAGGGGTTATATACAGTTGTACCCCAAAAATTATTATTCTCTAATTTCTGTCCTTTTTTCAAGTTTCTTGAATGGTGTGAGAAATATATTTCCCCTCTCTAGGGAAAATGTTGTCCTTGGCCACTGTTCAGCTGAAATTCATTTATGACGTGACATCAAATATATTTGCCGTTTTCTGACTTCATGACGCAATGAGCTCCCCAAGGATTAGAGTAACCGCAATGCACAAATAATCTGAAAGTTATACATTTTCGTAATTGTAATGTGATAAATACTTTAAATGCATTATGAGAAAGCCACGGGACAAACTGGAACTCCCTATCACTAAAAGAATAACTTCTATAAATAGGGTACAAGTTTTTTTAAGTCCAAAATGTCTACAAGTACAACTATGGTACTTCCTGAAAGCTATCACCATAGGGAAGTCAAAAACAAAATATAAACACCCTGTTACTAAACAACTAACTTCAAGAAGCAAGGTTACAGTTTTTAAAAAAAAAATTGCCCTTAGGGCAAGGTCAAGGTCAAAATGTCTAAAATTATGGTGCCACCAGAAAGCTACCATCCGAAATGAACAACTTAGCACTAAATGTCTAAATTCTAGAAACACGGTTATTTTTCTTAAATTGCCCTAAAGGCAAGGTCAAGGTCAAAATGTCTAAAAGTATGGAGCCATCAGAAAGCTATCATCATAAGGAAGTCATATACCGAAATTGAACAGCTTATCACTAAATATTTACATTCTAGAAACACTGTTAGTTTTAAAACAAGAGCTGTTGCCAAATAGCCCCGCTCATTGAACCCTGGATCAATTTGGTAAGTGCAAATTTAAGTAAGTGTGGACACAATACAGGTGTGGACACAGTACAAGTGTGGACACAATACAAGTATGGACATAATAATATAATCCTCAAGAAAGAACTTTTCACAAGGGTTCCAATGAAAATACTCTGTCTAAATCAGACAACTTTTTTAAGCCTATTTGACATTTTACACAAAAATCATAAGCATTACAGAAAATTTCATTACAACACTTTGAAAACAACTTTACAAATGGATTACAATGAAAAAAGTGTGCCTCTCTAACAGTTTGACTTCACAATATCTATGCTTAAATTTTTTTCTAGGAAAAAAAAGATAATTGCAGGAGAAATCAAAGAAAGTCAAAGTCGAATTATCTCCCCTTCCTTATTTCAAACAATAACAAGAGCTGTCACCGAATTTCAGCCAAAGACACCCCCCGCTCATTGAACCCTGAATCGATATGGTAAGTGCAAAATAAAGTTGGTGTGGACACAATACAGGTGCGGACACAGTACAAGTGTGGACACAATGATATAATCTTCAAGAAAAAACTTTTTACAAGGGTTCCAATGAAAACACTCTGTCTAAATCAGACAAATATAAAATTCACCCTTTTCAGCCTATTTGACATTTTAGACATCTACATATAGTGTTCTTCCTTTGTCTAAAGTTTCATCAAAATCCTTCAAGTGGATTAAGAGGAGTTGTGTGTAAGAGGTAACCCATACATAGGGAATCAATGAAAACTCAAAGTTGAATTATCTCCCCTTCCTGGTTTCTGACAATAATTATATTCCTTCATGCACATCTCCATATAATGTTCTTACTTTGTGTAAAGTTTCATTAAATTCTTTCAAGTGGTTTAAGAGGAGTTGCGCTTACGAGGTAACCCATACATGGGGAATCAACGAAAAGTCGAAGTTCAACTATCTCCCCTTCCTGGTTTTGAACAATAATTATATTTCTTCATGCACATCTCCATATAGTGTCCTTCCTTTGTGTAAAGTTTCATCAAAATCCTTCTAGTAGTTTAAGAAGAGTTGCACTTACGAGGTAACCCATGAATAATGAATCAACGAAAAGTCAAAGTCGGATTATTTCCCCTTCCTGGTTTCTGACAATAATTATATTCCTTCATGCACATCTCCTAATAGTGTTCTTACTTTGTGTAAAGTTTCATCAAAATCCTTCAAGTGGTTTAAGAGGAGTTGCGCTTACGAGAAGTGTGGACAGACGGACAGACGGACAGACGGACAGACAGGGTGATTCCTATATACCCGCCCAAACTTTGTTTGCGGGGGGTATAATCATATTCCTTCATGCACATCTACAAATAGTGTTCTTCCTTTGAGTAAAGTTTCATCAAAATCATTTAAGTGGTTTAAGAGGAGTTGCACTTACGAGGTAACCCATACATAGGGAATCAACGAAAAGTCAAAGTCGATATCTCCCCTTCCTGGTTTGGGACATTAATTTAATTCCTTCATGCACATCTCAATATAGTCTCCTTCCTTTGTGTAAAGTTTCATCAAAATCCTTGAAGTGATTTAAGAGGAGTTGCTCTTACAAGGTAACCCATAAAGAACACATACATAGGGAATCAATGAAAAGTCAAAGTCCAATTATCTCCCCTTCCTGGTTTCTGACAATAATTATATACCTTCATGCACATCTCCATATAGTGTCCTTCCTTTGTGTAAAGTTTCATCAAAATCCTTCAAGTGGTTTAAGAGGAGTTGCGCTTACGAGAAGTGTGGACAGACGGACAGACAGACAGACAGACTGATTCCAATATACCCCCCCCCCCAACTTTGTTTGCGGGGGGTATAAAAATTGCGCTCAGGGCAAATTCAAGGTCATAATGTCTATAAATATGGCACAATTAGAAAGCTCTCATCACAAGAAGTTCACATACCAAATATAAACACCCTACCACGAAACAACTTAATTCTATAAGCAAGGTAAAATTATCCTCAGGAAAAAGTCAAGGTCAAAATGTCTACAAATATGGTACCACTAGATAGCTGTCATCATAAGGGAGTCACATACCAAATATGAACACCCTACCGCTAAAAGCCTACCTTCTAGAGACAAGGTTATAGTTTTTCAAAAAATGCTCTCAGGGAAAGGTCAAGGTCAAAATGTCTACAAATATGGTACCACTAGAAAGCTCTCATCATAAGGAAGTCACATACCAAATATGAACACCCTATCACTAAAAGCCTACCTACTAGAGGCAAGGTTATAGTTTTTCAAAAATTGCCCTCAGGGAAAAGTCAAGGTCAAAATGTTTACAAATATGGTACTGCTAGAAAGTTCTCATCATAACGAAGTCACATACCAAATATGAACACCATACCACTTAAACCTGACTTTCTAGAAGCAAGGTTAAAGTTTTTCAAAAATTGTCCTCAAGAAAGGTCAAGGTCAAAATGTCTACAAATATGGTACCACTAGAAAGTTCTCATCATAAAAAAACCTATACAAAATATGAACACCTTACCACTAAAAGCCAGTGCCTTCTAGAGGCAAGGTTTAAGTTTTCTAAAAATTGCCCCAAGGGCAAGGTCAAGGTCAAAATGCCTTCAAATATGGTACCACAAGAAAGTGCTAATCACAAGGAAGCCACATATTAAATCTCTTAAGGTCTCCATTCCACAAGCAAGGTCAAAGTTTTTGCTGACGATGCCGACACAAGGGGTATGAAAATAGCTCTCTCATAATGGCGAGCTAAAAAGGTGACTATTCCTGATGACACCATGCTTAAAGAACACATTCATTTCAAATCTGAAGAAAAGTGGTGGAGGGGGAGGGGGTCATCTTTCTGTCCAAAATTTCCTTGAAACAGCTTTCACAACAGTATCTCACGAGAAATGATATTTCTGCACTCTCGACAGTTAAATTATCAAATTTTTAAAGTGCTTGCTTAAAAATTTGAGAATTTAAATATCATTATTGTAGAAATGTCATATCTCACTTGATGCTGTTGTGGAATCTATATTTCCTTAGCTATTCACAGACACTCACACATTTATATCCCCTTTCAACAAAAAAAAATTCTGTTACTTCTTTTACATGTTCATGTTTGTTAAAGACAAAATACCATTTTAAAGTAAGTGACAACAGCTCGCCATTATAGGATAAATTAAACTTACTTTTAAATTCCAAATGATTAATTCTAAGTTCTAAATCCTAGGTCATAATGATGTTTTATCACAACAAAAGATGTAGCTCTGAAAACTTGAATCAAGTGTATGACTTTACTTTCAAAAAAGGAAATATCATATGGCATGTATGGTCACATAGGAAACTAAGAACACAGCAGTAAATTCCTACTATCAATCACTACCTTTACATGTTGTTTTTCTAACCATCTTCTATTTGGATGGACTCCATTCTTTTGGTCATCAACAGAATGTATTTCTATTTGACAAACCAATCTTTCACCAATCTATAAAAAAAAGAAAAGAAAAACATAGAAAGCAGCCACAGCCTGCTAAGCTCGCCTTGTTGCCCAGCATTGTCACATGTTAAATATGTCAGTAAACAGGAATGGACTATCATCATTCTTTTTAACAGATTCATTCATGCATGAAATGCAGTTCACAGACTGCATCCAAAGCATTCACTGCAGCTGTCATCCCAAAATGCATCATGCAATACCAATATGGTTGATGTGGGACATGTCAGTAAGCAGGAATGGACTTAAATCATTCTTTCCTTACCAAGTCGCTCATGCATGAAATGTAGGTCACAGACAGCATCCAAAGCATGCATTGTTGTTGTCATCCTAAAATGCATTATAGAGACCAATATGGTTGATGTGGGTCCTGTCAGTAAGCAGGAATGGACTTTAACCATTCTACCTAACCAAGTTGCTCATGCGTAAAATTTAGGTCACAGACAGCATCCGAAGCATGCATTATTGTTGTGATCCCAAAATGCATCATACATACCAATATGATTGATTTGGGACTTGTCAGTAAGCAGGAATGGACTTAAACCATTCTTCCTAACTGGACGCCGATGCTGACGTGGACACAGAAGCTAGGGGTATCACATAATATAGAAAAAAGAAGGGAAACGGGGAATGTGTCAAAGAGACAACGACCAAAAGGGGAGTAATAACAACTCAACTCAAAGCCACCATAAGATCTTCAATGAACGGTGAGAAAACCCCACACCCAAATACAAGTCAGTGTCGGCCATTGAAGAAAGAGTAATCAAGTTCAGCGAAATAAACATCATCCTAGACTCCTGTAGACATAAAGTAAACTAACTAGAAAAAAGACAAGACACACAAAGACTTAATAAATTTCCTGACTTAGGACAGGCGCAAACCTGCTGCGGCGGGGTTAAACTAGTTTTATTGGGCCTCACTTCGTGAGGTGAGCTAAAAAAATCTGTGAACAGTTTTTTGGGGATTCTTATATGCGACAATGTAGGAGAACATCTTTAATCCTCAAATATAATTATCAGTTGAAGGAGTTTTTTCAAATGTTATTTGCTCCATGGCAGATCGTAATGAAATGAGCAATTGTGCAAAGCGATATATCATTCCTTCTAAGTTTGAATAAATTTGCTCTAGTAGTTTCAGAAGAGATGATAAAAATGAAAAAATGAACAACACATGCCATGTACTGGCAATAACTCCACTTACACTGACCCTTTGCGTCAAGTGAGCTAAAACGAGGGTCAAAGTACCCATTTTTAAGATAACATACCCTTTTGGTGTAACACAAGACCAATTACAGGTTTCTTAGTGTAACACAAGACCGATTGCAGGTTTTGTAAGTTACATCATTTGTTTGCAAAAAAAACAAAACAAAACAAAACAAAAAAGACCTCTAGTATATCATTCTTCCATAGTTTTGTTGAATTTGCTTCAGTGGTTTCAGAGGAAAAGATGAAAATGTGATTTTTCCCATAGGGTCCAATGTGAAACCTAAGTTCCCTCGCTGGCAGCCATTTTTTTTGTCGGATCGGTTGAATTTGCTTCAGTGGTTTCAGAGGAGAAGATGAAACTGTGAAAAGTTAACAGACGACGGACGCCCAGTGATGGCAATAGCTCACACTGACCCTTCGGGTCAGGTGAGCTATAAAACAAGTGTGGGCCAAAATTGATGTGAAAACACAGACAGACTAAATCAGAAAACTTAACATGTTCACTAGACTGTGAAATTAGGGTAACTGACAAAAGCAATATAGCAGACTGTATTGTATCACCTAAAACCAAAATGCCAAATCTGCCACTGATAGATACTGAAAAACTAAACATATTCACTAGATCTTGAAAATGAGGTCAGGGGCTAAAGCCAAATAGCAGGCTGTCATGTTCCATCTAAGACAAACCCACATACCAATATTATTGACCTTACATTAATAGATACTGGGAAACTTAACATGATCACTGGACCATGAATTGAGGTCAGAGACAAAAGCCATACAGGTGACTGTCATGTACTACCCAAGACCAACCTATATACCAAATATCATTGACCTATCACTTAAAGTTACTGAGAAAATGACCTAAACACAAAAACTTAGTATAATCACTAGACCGTGAAATTGAGGTCAAGGACGAAAACCATGACAACTGTTATGTACTACCTAAGAACAACATACATACCATATATCATTGACCTACCACTTATAGTTACTGAGAAACTAAACTAAGCACAAAAAATTAACATGTTCATTGAACCTTGAAATTGAGGTCACAGACAAAAGCCATATAACAGACTGTCACTTACTACTTAAGACCAACCTATATCCCAAATATCATTGACCTAACACTTATAATCACTAAGAAAATGACGTAATCACAAAAACTTATCATGCTCACTAGACCATGAAATTGAGGTCAAGGAAAAAAGCCATATGACAGACTGTCATGTACTACCTAAGACCAACCTACATACTATATATCATTGACCTACCACTTATAGTTACTAAGAAACTGAACTAAGCACAAAAACTTAACATGTTCATTGAACCGTGAAATTGAGGTCACAGACAAAAGCCATAAAGTAGACTGTTATGTACAACTCAAGGACAACTAATATACCAAATTTCATTGACCTACCACTTATAGTTGCTGAGAAAATAACCTTATCACAAAAACTTAACATGAAAGTTTACGTCGCCGTCGCCATACTTTGTATGCATATGTCTCGCTTTCCGCGCATAAAAAAAACTAGACACCCCTGACAGCCATCTTGGATTAGCTACATACTTGCTGGACACATGTTTTTCAAAAGGTTTCAGAAAAGGACTATTGTGATTAAGTTTAGTTTCAATAACCTTTGAGGCTTTAGAGGAAAAGATCTTCGAATGTTTTGCCATAGGACATAATGTTAAACTATTTCCATCTTGGATTTGATACAGACTTACAGCACACATTTTTTAAACTAAGTTCAGCAGTCATCTTCGATGAGGTGTGGGCATGTCAGAGAACTTACATCATGAAGATAAAATGTAGTGTGCAACATGTTTGATCACATGATCGATATTTTTAGACAAAACACGCTACTGTATATTTCAGGGTGAATTTTTCTCTTCTCTGCAAAACATCAAAAGTCAAAAATTTCGAAAAAGTCTATATCGTGTTCTGTTGATCACTTGATCAAACATTCTGCAAAAACAAGATGGCCTAAATGAAAGTACAACAAATAAATAATTGGAAAGAAGGAGCTGGAAATTCCATACCATTCAATATTTTTATGGATTCTTGAAGGAAAATATGTCCTTCTTTGAAATTTCCAAAATCACCAATATTGTATCTTTCCAACTCCAATTGTCATTTTACCCAGAATAAAGTAGGGGTACCCGAAAAAAATTTCCTCAATAGAACTATACATGGTTGATAATGGATTCGGAGGCCAGAAATATCAAAACCATCTCTGACTTCAAATCGAAAAAGGTATTCCAACAACATTGCTATCATATGAAAGAGTCCAAAAAAATGATCTGGACAAGTCAAACACTTTCAGACGTAATTGGGACGAAAAAACGTTAACCAAACAACGTTATAAGGATACAGAAATTCTAAAAGTTCCACATAAAAATTACACCTTGCCTACTATGTACTAGGTCGTTAACAATTTTGTACATTAGTATAAGTCGGTTTTCTCTTCTTCGTTCTTGTAGTGGTTTCCAGTCTAATTTTGATAGCATATTGGTCACTTGATGTTCTTGAATAGTTGTTGAATACAAAGCGAGCAGAGCGGCGCTGAATGGCTTCGAGTTGATCTATATCTTTTTGGAGGTACGGGTCCCAAACTGATGAACTGTATTCTAGAACGGATCTAATTAAAGAGGTGTAAGCGGTTGACTTTATGTGGGTAAATTTTACATGAGTACAGACAACAGTAAAACAATATAAACGTTTAAGGCTGGCACTGCATAGACATGTAATTTTTGCATTCTTTTTTATTTAAATTCTTTCATTATAATGTTTTGTTTGTGCTGTGCATTTTTCTCCGTGTTTGAAAAGGTCCAAAAATAAACAGACAGGTAAACAGTTCAAGACAACCCCTACATTATACAGGTAAGTTATGCATTTAGATCAACAATTACAAAGATATTAATAACAATACTCACGGGACTTTTTCAAAGATCTTGCAAGATTGTTTTATTTCGGATGTTGCAAGAAATGGAAAAAAAAATGCACCGCTTTTGTCTGACAGGTAAGTTTTTAAGTTATTTTCTTGAAAAGGTAATTTAATTATAGCATAGCCTTAAAACCACTATAATTTTTGTTATGTTTGCTCTGCTCGTGTATAAATCCACATCAACATTGTAGCCATATTGTTGAGTTTGTTATGATGAACCTTAAACTATATACAAAAATGGGCCAGAAAGGGCTAAAACCTTTTCCCTTTGTCATGCAGTACTTATAAATGGACATTTGGTAGATGGCACTGACTGTTCCAGCTTATGAACCCTCATTTTTATGAATAAGATCATGTTGAATTAAGGCAAAAATCGACAAAAAAAAATTAACTTGAATCCCATTGGAACCACCCTTTTTAGCTCACCTGGCTATGTCAGGATGAGCTATTGCCATCACTCAGTCTTGGCGTCCAGCGTCAGTCCGTCGTTAGCTCACATTCAAAAATCTTCTCCTCTGAAACCACTTGGTCAAATGGAACCAAACTTCAACTGAATTATCACTATGGTATCTAGTTTCAAATTTCTTATTTTCTATGTCTTACTTCGAACAACATGGCTGCCATTACTAAATATAGAACATAGAGGTAAATTACAGTTGTTGGCAAATAAATCAATAACCGTTACAAATATAAAAAATCCGACAGGATGAAAATGATCAGCATGACAAGATCTACCCATTCTGAAATTTTGAAGAAAATCTGTTGACCCATCTTAGAGTTATTGCCTTTTTTCCTTAAAATTTTCAAAATTTTGATGTTTTTTATGTTTTATTAAAAAAAACTATAACAGATAGAGATTAAGTTTAATTGCATTAATGTTCAATTGCATTAATGTTCAGCATGTTAAGATCTACCCACATGGAAATTTTAAATAAAATCCAAGCACCTGTATATGAGTTATGGCCCTTTATTGGTCAAATTTTTAGTGATTTTATACTTTTTGTCCTATATTTCAATAAAAAAAGGGCAACGCCGAGCTCAGCCTGATACGACCGCATATGTCGTCCACTGAAATTTGAAAAAGAGTAATTTAAAGTGAGTATGGACATAGGAAAGAGCTTGACACAAAAATTAGATGGACGCAATAAGGAGATTGACCGAGTAATTAGCTGGACACAAACTAGGGAAAATAAAAATTAGCCCTAATGACTCCTTATGATCCCTCTTTGACCCTCTATAGCTCAGAAACTGTAAGAGCTACGCCCAATCCATTGACATGATGCTGAAAGCTTATATCAAGAGGAATCAAAAGAAAAAAATCCCATCGAAATGCAATGAAAAATAAAAATTTAAGGTAATCTGTAAATTTATGATTTTGGCCCCCTTCGACCCCTCATAGCTGGGGAACGGCAAAAGCTAGGTCAAATCCATTGAAATACTACTGAAAGCTTATATCAAGTAGAATCCAAAGAAAAAAATCCCATCGAAATCCCACGAAAAATAAATTTTTTAGGTTATCTGTAAATTTACGATTTTGGCCCCCTTCGGCCCCTCATAGCTCGTAAACGGTAAGAGCTACGACAAATCCGCCGACATATAACTGAAAGCTTACATAAAGAGGAATCAAAAAATAAAATCCCATCGAAATTTGATGAAAAATAAAAATTTTAGGTTATCTGTAACTTTACAATTTTGGCCCCTTTCAGCCCCTCATAGC
>MJUU01062624.1:42121-52385 GCA_002080025.1 Modiolus philippinarum
TCTTGATGTAAGCTTTCAGTAGTATGTCAACAGATTTGGCGTAGCTGTTACCGTTTCGGAGCTATGAGGGGCTGAAAGGGGCCAAAATTGTAAAGTTAGAGATAACCTAAAATTTTTATTTTTCATCGAATTTCGATGGGATTTTATTCTTTGATTCCTCTTTATGTAAGCTTTCAGTTATATGTCAGTGGATTTGGCGCAGCTCTTACTGTTTCCGAGCTATCAGGGGCCGAAGGGGGCCAAAATAGTAAATTTACAGTAACCTAAAAAATTTATTTTTCGTCGGATTTCGATGGGATTTTTTTCTTTGGATTCTACTTGATGTAAGCTTTCAGTAGTATTCAACGGATTTGACGTAGCTCTTGCCGTTCCCGAGCTATGAGGGGCCGAAGGGGGCCAAAATCGTAAATTTACAGATTACCTTCAATTTTTATTTTTCATCGCATTTCGATTGGATTTTTTTCTTTTGATTCCTCTTTATATAAGCTTTCAGCATTATGTCAATGGATTGGGCGTAGCTCTTACTGTTTCTGAGCTATAGAGGGTCAAAGAGGAATCATAAGGAGTCATAAGGGCTAATTTTTATTTTCCCTAGTTTGTGTCCAGCTAATTACTTGGTCAATCTCCTTATTGCGTCCATCTAATTATTGTGTCAAGCTCTTTCCTATGTCCATACTCACTTTAAATTACACTTTTTCAAATTTCAGTGGACGACATGCTGCGCTCGGCGTAGCCCTTTATTCTTTCAAGAGTAATAGGACTTTTATTTGTCAAATTTAAGGAATTTTTTTACATGTTGCACTCTAACTGATAAGTACTTTGATCAGCTCACTTCAACCTTTGCAGATTACTTTCTTAAAGAGATATCAATCTTAATAAGGCAGTCATAGGTGCTCCTGAATTGAGAACCCCTTACCTTAATCACTTAAGGTAGTATGGGAGTTTAAAATTGTGCATCATTCTTGTGCATGTGAGAAAAAATGGAACTCACTACGGGAACATTGCAGAAACCATTTTCAATGTCTTATACTATTTAAATTTGATGAAATATGCCACTTTTATTGTGTATCCATGCAGAATATTAAACCTTTTCAGCTAACTCCTTTTCCATTAAGATGAGATAATTTGTATAGAAATAATATGAAAAAATCAGTTTTTTGCGATTTATTCAAAAATAAGTTTGGTGACCCCAAATTTTTTTCTTGGAAATTGAAGGGCCGTATATTAGCTATTTATTAACCAAATTTAAAAAAAATCTATCTAATGTAACTAAAATAAATTAGATTTTTGTTAATTATTTCAACCAAAATAGCAGATTTTTACATTTCATATTTAATTCTTATATGGCTGGTGACCCTAAATATTTATTTTATTTTTTGTATACTCTCATAACAAAGGGTAAATCATGAAAATATCAGAAAATTCTATCTGACATATGGTGACGACAGCATATCATGCGACTTTGCGCAGCTGTTTACTGGTATTCATCAAACATATGGGAAATCAACCAACTTTCGATGTTATCATTTAATTCAATTTCCATGAAAAAATTTATATGGTGAATGATTTAGGCTTATCATCTTATTAAGAATTTGTCATTTTAATTTCAAAAATGTGAGTTGACAGACTCTGATTTTGTACTTTGGCATTTTCCATACGATCATAACTGATTCCCAATGTTTCACCTCCTGTAAAAATCGATATCCTGTATGTGCAGAATGATCTATAAGGATTTTCCGAAACAAAATATTTGTATATTTATTATATATACTTTCAGTTTAAATAATTGAAGCTTCAAAACAACAACTTATAAAATAATTCAAAATTATCCACTTAAACTGTATGAAATAAATTAATGGTGAAAATATATCAAATACGGATAAGAGATGGCTTCAAAATAATTTATTGAAAAAATGTTGTTTTATATGAAATATATAGTAACAAACTTGGGGACCAAATACTTTTTGTACGTCACTGTAGCCTTAAAAATCGAAATTGGCGTATACGTTGTACGATTTTTGTTTTGTGCAGATGTACGTGAAATACTAAAGTTCTTGTACCATGTACAAAAAATAAAAATGGTGTTGTACATTGTACGAAAATAACCCTTTACTACCCTCTACATGTCATGTAATAACGATCCATGTTTAAAAAATTCTCTAGAACCCATTTTTATCCAATGATAGGGATGATCTATTCAGTCTAGTCAGTCCAAAAAAGACCAATTTCCAATTTCTGTTATGAATGAATTGCCTCAAATGACCTGGGTTCAATTGGAGTAAATTCCGTCATGTATCATTGTGATGTCCAAAAGTGTATATTGTGACGTCAAAATTTTTCGGGAAAATTCACCAATTTATAACTCCTCTATTTATGAACGCAATGCTATCTGCCTGACTGTTTTCAAAACATATATCATTTGAATGTTAATAAAAAGGCTTTGATATTTCACAAGTGTATGCCTTGGTGTAAGGCTTTGCGACCTTGACCTTGGCACATAACCATTTTCCCTGAAAAAGTCTGAATACTCATTTATCAAAGGAAGGTAATCAAAATGGTTAAAAAGAAATTCTTCCGCCAAAGGTTGTATGTTAAAATAGTACTTATCAATGGAGTATGGATATTTCTATGGGATGATTGAAATAGTTCTGTATCCAATGTAATTAACCTGCATACTGTTTGAAAGCTGAACATCTTAGGTACCCCAAAAAATCTTTATTTTATTCCTATCAGTTGTAATATTTTTTGGGGGTAAAAACAATGACATGACCATTCACGGGTTAGCAGTGAAAGTGAAAGTTGATTTTTGATGGTAGTATACTTCTGTTGGAGGGCATTTCTTATATTGAATGAAAGTTGGCCTTGAAATTTTGTGGAGGTTCATAATATATCTAATTAATTAGGTAAGAAGTTTTGCTTTATTTGAAATGACATTAAATGTGCTATGGTTCTCAGAAAATGACCAATTTAACAAAGGCAAATAGGGAAAAATCAATTGTGGAATAAAAATAGAATGTTGGCTCCAAATGTAATTTGTAATTTAATTAATTACATTTGTAAAGAAATTGTAATTTAATTAATTACATTCCATAATCCTTGTAATTGTAATTGTAATTTAATTGAGCATGTTGGGAAAGTAATTGTAATACAATTAATTACTTTCCAATGTAATTGACCACATCCCTGATTGTGGTATGATACCTAAACAAGATTTAATTTCACAGTTTTAGATGATATTCAGTATGTTTAATCAGATCAAGAGAGGTCCAATATTTTCTGTTTCCACAATTCAAGGTCATTGTATCATGACATAAACAGTAAATGATGCAGTGGAGATGTTCATTATATATATATATATATATAGAAAATAATGAAGTGTGTTATAAGCGATTTTTTTTTTCAAAAACAAGAGTGTGCCTTTTTCTTCTTGTAATTAGTTCAGCACACACCACATTTACCTTTAGGGCATGACACAGGTAAAATTTGACAAGGGACACGATTCTGTATATTTGGTTGTTAATTAACCTCTGACGATTCCATCACTATAAATGTATTAATTTTTCACCACCGGAACACAAGAGCACACATATTTATTACTTCCTAGATTGTTTTTAGGATAATAATAGAGAATTAATGTATTTTGTTACTTTGAACTACTTTTCTGAGATCTTTTTGCATGGATTTAAAACATAAACAGCCAATTTCATTCATAATAAATTTAGTATTTAACTATTCTACGAAGAAGTTATGCTGAAAGAAACAATAAGATTTAGACAAAAGGGTAAATGCTTGTCATTGTTTTTCTACAGTAATTAGTTATTCCATGATCTCATGGAATGCTTTAAATAATGATATAAACAGTGGTATGATTGTTTTTTAAAATGGCCGAGATCTAGCCAAGTGACATCACTCAGCTAAACTTTGTAGTAGAAATGAATAATAAATATCTTTTTTAGCTCCCCTGGCCAAGGCCATGTGAGCTTTTGCCATCACTCGGCGTCTGTCGTCTGTCCATAGGTTAACTTTTATTCAAAGATCTTCTCCTCTGAAACTACTGGGCCAATACTAATTAAACTTGGCCTGAATCATCACCAGGGTATGCTCTTTCAAGTTTGTTATTTTTATGTCCATAGACCAAACAACATGGCCACTGTTACTAAAAATAGAACATAGGGGTAAATTGCCAGTTTTGCAAATTACTCGAAAACCATTACAGATATCAAAATTCTTACACGGGTAAAAGTGATCAACATGATGAGATCTACCTGCCCTGCAATTTTGGAGAATATCCGTTCACCCGTCTTGGAGTTATTGCCCCTTTTCCATAAAATTTTCAGTTTTTCGTTAGTTTTAGTCTTATATATTGAAAATCGTAGAAGATAGAAGTGAAGTTTGTATAACAAATATGGTCAGCATAGTAGGATCTACATGTCCTGCAATTTTGAAGAAAATCTGACTACTCACATAAGAGTTATTGCTGCTTTTTCTTTGAATTTTCACAATTTTTTAACTTTTTTACTTTCATTTCAAAAACTGTTTGAGATAAAGGTTAAATGTGAATTGCAAATGTTGATTTTTTCCAGAACTACAATTTCTACATATGTCCAGCAGGTTTGCATCTCATCCAAGATGGCCGCCAGAGGGGGAAGATAGTTTAACATAGGACCCTATGGGAAATGCATTCAAAGATCTCCTCTGAAACCACTGAGCCAATGGGGACATAAATAACTTTATTTTTATGCCCGGCCCACGAATGTGGAAAGGGCATATAGTGTTACCCTTGTCCGTCCTTCCGTCCGTCCGTCTGTCCATACGTTTGGTTAAGTTCTGCGCTTAAGTCCATTTCTCAGAAACTGTAAGAGGTAGAACAATAATAGTAGGCAAGTAGGTAGATATTTGATAGTACTACAGAGTTCACTAGGTAGTTTGACTCTGTGACCTACATTTCATGCTTGAGTGACTCTGGTTAAGTTTTGTGTAAAAGTCCATTTCTCAACAACTACACATTATAGGACAATGATGTTTCATCAAATTGATTGCCTTGATGAGTATAACCCAAATCTTTGACAATCAGGTGGCTTTGACCTACATTTTACGCTTCAATGACTTTGGTTAAGTTTTGCCTTTAAGTCCATTTCTCAACAACTACACATCATAGGACAATAATATTTCATCAAATTAATTGCCTTGACAAGTACTACCCAAATCATTGACAATTAGGCGGCTTTGACCTACATTTTACGCTTCAGTGACTTCGGTTAAGTTTTGCGTTAAAGTCCATTTCTTGACAACTACACATTATAGGACAATGATATTTCATCAAATTAATTGAGTTTACGAGTACAAAAAAAAATGTATTACCCAAATCATTGACAATTAGGTTGGTTTGACCTACATTTTACGCTTCAGTGACTTTGGTTAATTTTTGCGTTTTAAGTCCATTTCTCAGCAACTACAGATTTTAGGGCAATGATATTTCATCAAATTAATTGCCTTGATGAGTACTACCCAAATCATTGACAATTAGGGGGCTTTGACCTACATTTTACACTTCAGTGACTCCGGTGAAGTTTTGCCTATAAGTCCAATTTTCTCAACAACTACACATTATAGGACACTGATATTTCATCAAATTAATTGCCTTAGTGAGTACTGGCCACATCATTGTCAATTAAGTGGCTTTGACCTACATTTAATGATAAGGTTATCTTTTGTGATTAATCTTTTGGCGGGGCATCCATGTCTTACAAACACATTCTCTAGTTTAAAGTATGTTTACGATGCTATAAATTTCCTCTTTGTTGCTGTTAGAGGGCATAAGTGTTTCACAAAACACATCTAGTTAAAGTTAAGAATTTTTAGGATTTTACTTTTTGCGTAAGTTTTTTTGTAAATTTGTCCATTTCATATTTTTTCATACCATTCTTATTTGAAATGCTCCTCTTCCATCTAATGTGATCATATTTGTGCACTTTGTTTAACTTTTATAAAATACATTGAATCATGTAATTTGAATAATTCTTTCTACTTTCAGGTTTCAATCAACCCACTAAGTTGATGTAATTATTCCAGGCTGAAAGGCAAAAGAGTTGAAATGTTGTACATTTGATGAAGACAGGAACAACACAGAAATGTAAATCATATACTAGAAATAAAATCAAAGCTCCGATGGAGCTGAAACTCAAAAGCCTTGAAAATCTACACGTGGCAAAACTTTTCGTAGTCAACCAAAGAACTGCTGCATACGTCTGCATGTATTAAGTTAATTCGTAATACATGTACGTGAAAAAAATGGGATTGTGTGGAAAAAAAATTTCTTCAAAATAAAGACAAAAAACTGGCCCAGTCCTTTAATTTCAGCTTTCTTTATATAGATGATATTTTATCAATGAACAACCCTCGCTTTGGGAATTTTCTTCATCTTATTTATCCAAAAGAGCTTGAAATTAAGGATACTACAGATACTTCCACATCGACTTCGTTCCTTGACCTTCATCTTGAAATTGACAACAGAGGTACATTACAAACTAGCCTGTATGACAAACGCGATGACTTCACTTTTCCAATAGTCAACTTCCCTTTTCTTTGTAGCAACATTCCAAAAGCACCAACATATGGAGTTTACATCTCACAACTCATTCGCTACTCAAGGGTTTGTGGTGGTTACAGTGACTTCCTTGATAGAGCTCAGTTGCTAACAAATAGACTGACATCTTGTGGATCGCTATGGGATATCTGTTTCCCAGATGACAACAGATCTTTCCCTCTACAACTTAAGTTTGTTTTTCCTCTATCGGATTCGACTTTACTACCGGAGTTGACATGTTCAACACGGCGGGTGTCTTATAAGAAGCAGGAGATGCTTACTCTACCGGTACACCTGATCTCACCCATGGTTTTTTATTGGGCCCTTGTTGTTCATCGGTATGTGTGTCTTCATTTTTCTTTTTTGTCCCGTACTCAACTGGTGTCCTTGTTTCTTAGTGTGTCTGATTTTGCCATTGTTCATGGATTGTTCGTTCTTTTGATTGACGGTTCGGTTCTCACTTTCTTTCGTATGTATGTCGATTTCATTGCTATAAATATATGCAGTACACATATCACAGGTAAACAAATGTTATTTTCATCTTTGACAAATTACTGCGCGGCAGGCTCGTTGATCCGAGACGCAATATAAACACGATTAATTTGATAAACATGCAAATTGTTTCCAATTTAATATAACAACACAGTATTCAACCCAAGAAAATGAAGAAATATAACTTAAATACACAATGTATACGATTTTGAAAGAAACCTATGCACTATATTTGATCGGAAGCACAAAGATCATCTTTTAGAGCTGTTAATAGGCTTGAAGCCTCACGTGATTTTTTCTTGTCATATTAACAACTCTTCGCCTTTGGCTTACGAGTTAAAAAGAAATATTTTTATATGACTGCAAAAAAATTTGAGATCGTATCATGGTATGACACTGTCTTCCTTATGATCATTGTCGGCATTGTTGTCATCTGTAGACACTTTTGTTTTTTGTCAATAATTAAGTTCCAGTTTATCAATCATTATGAAATTTAAATGCAATGTTCCTTGGAACAAAAGGAAGACTAGGATTGGTTTAGGGGCTGTTAAGCCCTATTCTGTTGCTTGGGGTCCAGACAAACAATGAGACAGATATACCTAGCACACATAAAGTAGTTCAAGTCCGGGTGTAGTTTGTGAGAAACCAATTATCAAATTTAAGTTTATATTTCATTTTTGAAAATGCTCTAAATGAAAGTGTGTGTAGTTCAAACAAAATACAGCATGAAAATGTAGCTTTATTTGACATTTGTAATTTACGATTTGGTTCATTTATAAAAAATTCCTGCAGTGCGCGTTACTTTTGACAAGTTTTAATGAATGGAAACATAGTATAAACTACTACTATCACTTTTGGAACTCATTAGGCTGTTTGCATCTCTCAGTAAATGACTTGAATGTTTTATAATATTTTATTGTTTATATTTACATCTTTGTCCTTCCAAATTGTCCTTCTAAGCTTATTGATCTGTTGGACAAACTTATTCACAAAGGATATAAATACAGCATTGTTGTTAAATCTTTACTTCTGGTTTTTCTTGGCAAAAATATTGATCATCTCCTTAATGCTTTACACCATGGCTGAATTTAAACTGTTTTTCATATTGGCAGTGTTTGGCATTGTACAATATCATGTTCTTCTTTCATGGTTGATGATGTTGTTGTACGAAATCTATTTGGAAGTATTTCGGTTGAAGTGTCGTGTGTGGGAAGGCTAGATGTTGTGGTCGACGGAGATTGTGTCCTTAGCTAGCTGTCAGTGACTGAGCATTTGTCTGGACAGTGCCCATGTGTATTGTCTTCATGTTTTATGTACTTCATTGTAGGGGTGCTCGTCTTGGTGGGTTGGACTTTTTTCTGGTTTGATTTTCACTGTGAGTCTTTGTGTGTATTTGTTTTTTTGCCATTTGCCACACATGGGGAGAGGGTTTGGGTCCAGGGGGGCAGGTTTGGCCCCACTGCAGTTTTTGCGCCTGTCCCAGGTCGGAAATATGTTGGTCGTTGGCTTGTCCTTGTCTTCTTATAAAATTTTAGTTTCTTGGTATTTGGGTTATTGGATGTGGTTTGTTTCCATTGATTTATTCACCTTTTTTTTCCTGTTTGGGGCCATTTAGGGCTTGCTTTATGGTTTGAAGTTCCTCACTGTGTTGAAGACTGTACGGTGACCCCTAGATGCTTTGTTTTGGGTAGTTTTAACCTGGATGTGGGATGTTGTCTCCTTGACATTTACCCCATTTCCTTTCTTTTTCATATCTTATTTATTTTACAAAGGTTTAAATCATCCTCAATCATAGTATTCATTTCCTTGTCTTTCAATGTCTTTACGTTTCTCTCGACATGTGTGGGCGCATTGGCCAACTTAGGTCTCATTAATCACCGAAAAGAACCATCAAAAACCCTTGATTACATTGTACCTCTGCAAATGCTGTTATGAAATGAATTTCAAAATAATTTCTCTATGGGATAAATTATATGATATTTCAAATCCTTTAAATTTAGAATGTAATTATCATGCAACTATCATAAATGAATTGTTACAGTCTTAAACTTTATGTTGGATGGCATACTAAATATTGACCAGCATCTCTATCCATACAGGTAATATTGAACTTCTCTGATTTGCGAAAATTAGGGAAACTGCTCGCTTGCTGACTTTTCATCACTTGCAGTGTTTTTGTTCTTTTGTTGCAATTCATTTTGCACCGATTATTCAGCTTTTGACTTAATGGGAAGGAAATTCTGGCAGGGTTCTCGCAGTGGATATATTGTCAGAGTCAAAACAGTCCTTTAGTCAGTGGTGTTTTTAATATTGCCCATCTCCGATAGAAGTATTTATAGAAACAAATGCTTGTCAGGGCTTTTTTATGCCCCCAGATCGAGGATCGGGGGCATATTGTTTTTGTCCTGTCTGTGTGTCTGTCTGTGCATCCGAAACTTTAACCTTGGCTATAACTTTTGAAATATATAAGGTAGACTTTTGATACTTGGCAAGTGTATAGGTCTAGTCAAGAGGAACATAAATATGCAAAAAAAATTAGGTCAAAGGTCAAAGGTCAAGGTAATAGAGGTCAAAAAGGGGTAAAAAACGGAATCTGGGGGCATATGTAGTGTTTCACAAACAGATCTTGTTTACCTTTGTTTTACATCCTTTTAAGGGCCTCATTCCCCCTGTGAAAACACCTATTTTTTTCCCCAAAAATATGTAAAACTTCCCAATTTTTGCAGAATATGATCACTGTAACAAAGGCAAGACATGTTCCCCTGCATCACTCGCCATGTACAGCCTAGTGTCTAAAGTCATTCAACTTTTCAAATTTCCCTGTTCATTTTATGTCCAGAAGAAATTCTTGCAAGGAACAATTAAGTCAAGATAGATGACTCAATAATACTGCAGATCTAGCTATGTGTAATAAAAAAATCATGTTAGGAGACGACCATCAGATTTGTATGGGGACTTGAAGGATTTCACCTAGAAAAATTATTATCCCCTCGCCCAACAGAGTTTGGGAGGGGATATAGCATCTCGCCTGTCGATCGGTTCATCCCACCTCATTTTAAAGTTTGCTTTAAGATTCATATCTGAGAAACTACATGTGGCACATCAATCTTCTTTGCTGAGTAGATGCATCTTAGAGAGTGATGCTGCTTCAGATGATAATTGGGTCACTCTGACCTACATTTTATG
>MJUU01062624.1:61151-84299 GCA_002080025.1 Modiolus philippinarum
TTCATCCAATGACATAGAATTCCAAAGCCTAATTGAAGAGGAGAAAAAAGATTTAGAAAATGTTTCTAGACGACAGCGAGGTATTCTATATTGTGAACGGTTTCTCAGATTATAATTCCCAATATCGAGATACTCATTTAAACAATCCTGTAGATATTCTGGAACTTCACAGGAATGAATTTTATAAAATAAGTTAAGTTTTCGTCTATTTTCCAAAGTTTCCCATCCCGTCTCAAAAAGTAATGATTCAACACTGGCATAACTTGGCAATCCAGTGACAATTCTAGCAGCTTCAAGTTGAAGCCTTTCTAACTTTTCCAAATTTTGGATACTACACCCATCCCATAATTCACAAGCATATTCAAGAAGGGGTAAAATATAAGTTAGGTATATACTGTTCAAGTTCTTCCTACACAGTATATATTTTAATTTTCGCAGGACAGAAATTTGCTTTGAAGCACTTTTACATACATTATCGATATGTACAGACCATTTGCAGTTATCGGAAAATGTAACTCCTAAATGTTTATGATTACTAACATTTGATATGGTTTGTCCACCAAACATAAGATTAATCGGTAAACAATTTCTAAATGAAAATACCATAAATTCAGTTTTTTGAGGATTGAAGTCCACCAACCACAATTTTGCCCATTTATCAAGAATATCTAAATCATGGTTTTTATTCTGTTGCACGTCAACAATATCGGTTGATGAGTGCATAAATGAGCTGTCGTCGGCAAAGAGTCTAACTAGGGAAGTAATTTCATCTGCAGTGTCGTTGATAAATATTAAAAAAAGCAAAGGTCCCAAAACAGATCCCTGTGGGACACCTGCACGTAGTGTACCAATAGAAGATTTAGAATTTTTTAATACCACCTGTTGTCTCCTGTTTTGAAGATAATTTTGCAACCAAAGAAGTAAATTTCCATGAATTCCATATGATTTCAATTTGATGAAAAGACCCTTATGTCAAAGTCGGTCAAAGGCTTTAGAATTATCGCAAAATACTACACAAGTAGTTTCCCTGTTTTCTAAAGATAAACATATCTTGTGGTACAACTCAATGAGTTGATGATGAGTAGAGTGTCCTGGAACAAACCCTGACTGAAATTTATATAGTAATTTGTTTTCAAATATATAATTATATATATGTTTAAAAATTGCACGTTCAAATACTTTTCCAACACAACTCAATAGTGCAATTGGACGATAATTTGACGGAATTGATTTATCTCCCTTTTTGAAAAAAGCCAAAACATTAGCTAATTTCCATTTACTTGGATATGTTTTAGTTATAATAGACCAGTTGAAAATGATTGCTAATGGAACTGCGACAGTTTCAGCAGTAAATTTAAGCATTTGATGGTTGATTCCGTCATCTCCGGACACTTTTCCAATCTTTAAACATTTTAAAATATCTTGAATTTCTTGAATTGAGATTACGTCAATATCTAAATTTGATAGTGTTCTTAATGGAATATCTGGGGGTTCAAGATTTCTGTCTTCTATAGACGAAATCGAACAGAAATAATTGTTCAATACGTTTGCCTTTTCATCATCATTAACAACAATTTGATTTGTACTAGGATTTAACAAGGGGGGGTATGGTCGTAGAACGAGTTTTTCCCATAAGATTTTTAACAAGAGACCAGAAACCTTTCGGATTAGACGTAGAGCTTTCATCCAATAAACCATTGGCGTTCAAGAAAAACTGTTCTTTTGCATAATTAATCATGTTGTTCACTTTATTCCTTTGACACTTAAATTTATTTAAATTAATATGTAAATTTGGATTAGTTTTTGCCTTCTTATGAAGTCTATTTCTAACAATAATTTGTTTCCGAATTTGGAATTAAACCACGGTTTATCTTTGGTTCTAATATTAACTTCCTTTGTAGGTATTGATGCCTTGGCCATTTGGAAATATTTATCAGTAAAAAAAATTGTCATTTCATCAGCATCATCAAAATTTCCCAGAGAATCTTGCCAATCATACTCACGTATATCATTATTAAATTTGCCAAAATCAGCATGCTTGTACATCCAGACTGTACGTTTAAAAGACATTTGTATAAACTCGAGGACATTAATATGAACTTTTGTTGCATTGTGGTCGCTCTTATCACGATCAATATCAATTACATCTGTAAAATTAACGTTACAATCGGCTGATATTAATATAGGGTCTAAAAGTGAAAAATTTCCCGAAACTGGATCGCATCTTGTTGGATCTGAAACTACATTTTCTAAGCAATAAGCAATCATAATACTCTTTAACCTTCGATTTTTTTCGGTTAGCATATCAACGTTTGAAACGCCAGTACACATGTAATAACAATTTTGGACGTGGAGTTGAACGCTTGTTCAATAGAACTTTCTAATTTATCCCAAAAGATATTATTAGAACCCGGTGATCTATACACCGCACATATTAGAATACTATATACAGGAAATTCTATCTCCACCCATATTGCTTCTAAACCGTCTAATTCTAAGTCTACCCGACGTTTAGATTTAAGATCTTCGGAAATATATATTAAAACACCCCCTCCAAAACAGTTGCGATCGTTTCTGTAAATGTCTTCATGATATCCATGAAGAAGTAAGTCGGAACTTAAAACATTTTCATCCAGATGGCTTTCAGTAAAACAGATAACAGATGATTCTAATGCCATGGTTTCAAAATAATTAAGTTTGTTACGAACACTCCTGGCATTCACGTGAAAGATTGAAATTTCATTTACACAAGGGCCTGGGTTTACTTCAACGTCATTAGAAATTATAAGCAAGAGTAGTACAATACTTATAAAAAACTGATTTGTATAAAATTCAGCTAGAACATAGTGGTATAGTATACCTTTATATACATTGAAGGCTTTGAGTATTAAACAAAAAATTGTGGATAACAGTGAACACCGCTTTAAGGAAAAAAACATACATTTTTTCAAACATGAATAGCATTTATAATAAAAAGTGCCAATAGAGACCCTATACAACACAATATCATTACCCATTGTCTCTGACATGCATATCACTAATCTCTAAAGTTGTACGATCCCATATGGCACCTAACACAATAATTTCTTACCGTTTTAAATGTAATACAAAAAACAGATATTCATTCAAAATGTTCCTTTCAATTTCACTCACTCAACTGATAAAAAAACTAAAACACAAACGTTGAAACCAAAAAAATAAACATATATACATAAATATATACAACAAAGGTAGCAAGGAAAAAATGGCATAAAGTATTGGTTCAACCTAAAAGTTAAACAAAAAAAAAAAAATAGATCATTTCCGTAAGTATTATAGTTACTGAAAAAAAGTTGCCTTAATTGACATTTATGCTTGGAATTGTTATACATAAATTAGCTGTTTTGGGGGGAGGTTCTGACACATCTGACTCAAACACAATCAATTTGCTCTCCTCTTAAACTTCATGCCTGTTATAAACCAGAACCTTTTCAATATTGAAAGTCACCAGGGTTCTTAGATTCAATAATATACCTTCCCTTCCCACATTTATAGAATTAGAAAATGGGGTATTTGATAGTTCTGATAAATTTTTCACTTTCCTTTGCAATTACATTTTATCACCTTTGTAGAATGAGCCATTGAAAGCTGAACTTAAATCCTTTGGAGCTATGAAAATGGCCAACACCCAAAAATATATGTTTTTTTTTTTATCATGCCATCTCTAAAATTGGTAAAATTATGTTAAAGTTGTCTATTTGAATTCATTTCTGATTAAAGCTTATATGATATGCATATTTTCTAAAGTTATAATGGAAGAACTATCAAACAATGAATTATTTATATACATGTATAACCTTCAGAAGTTGTGTTGATATTAATCCAGTCAATGATGTATTTTATACAGCATGCCAATTCACATACTGCAGTACGTAATTCATGTACAGTAGAAAACATGAACGTACAATTTCACAAATCAAAATGTACATACAAGTACATTTGAAAAATTGATCATTGAATATTGTGGTTTTTAGATCGAAATGTATGGTTCACATCAAAAGNTTTGGTTAGTACATGTCAGTCTGCCATATGGCTTTTGACCTTGACCTCAATTTCATGGTCTAGTGAACAAAGTTGAGTGTTTCTGATTAGAATAGTTTCTTAATTACTGTAAGTGGAATGGTAATAATATTTGGCTTGTAGGTTGCTCTTGAGTAGTGCATGACTGTTTTAGCGACAAGCAGGGACAGGCGAGACATCTATTAGGGTCCACTCTTGTTAGATCGAAATGTATGGTTCACATCAAAAGTGAAAGGAAAATAGTTGTCGGCATATGTCATGTTAATTGATAAGTTCCTTGAGAAGTCATTTTAAGTAGAGAAGTAAAATAACTGGCATGCACATGTACCCTAAAAAAAAACCCATGTACCCCCAAATTTAAATTCAAACGGTACATGTACCCCCAAAGACTGAAAGCAGTGGGCATGCTGTATACATGCTATTATGAGACTTTAACTACTTTATATATAGATACATCTAGATGAGTTACATCCAATGTTCATATTTGATTGCAGTTTCTCTTAACTCTGATTTAGTATGCTTAACTCTTACTTATACCTTTAAGTGATTCTTACCTCAGCATCTGTGGTTAACATTGTTACAAGATGGGGATTTTCTAGTTTGAATTTTTCACAACTAATAAGAGGGGAATTTATGTTTTTGATTATTTCAAACAAGTTTTACTCGGTTCTCAAATTTTAAAACAGTGAAAATTTTAGATTTAATATGTATAATCAATTTATTCATTATTATTTATAGTCACTTCGTGTACTTTTAGAGATACTCTAATTGATTTTTAGTATTATTTTGGTATAAAGCACACAAAATCAGTATTTTTGCCATGGGAGATAATGAATTTACCAAGAGGTAATAAAAGTACACAAGAAATAAAACAGTGTTTTTGTCTCGCCCGCGACAAAAGTCGCGGAAAGCGAGACATAGGCATGCAAAGTATGACGGCGGCGGCGACGGCGTAAAGTCAAGTTATTTCATAGAACCCTTTGATGTAGGATCCTTATATTTGGTTCATAGGTAGCTTACAACGAACCCTATCTAGCGGACACAAAATTATGTGGCCTTGACCTATATTTCGCGGTCCAGTGCTCAGGTTAAGTTTTTTTGCTCAAGTCTGTTTCTCAATAACTACAAGCTATAGGTCAATGATATTTGGTATATAGCTTGGTCTTGGTTAGTACATGTCAGTCTGCCATATGGCTTTTGACCTTGACCTTAATTTCATGGTCCAGTGACCAGGTTAAGTTTTTTTGCTTAAGTCTGTTTCTCATTAACTACAAGCTATAGATCAATGATCTTTGCTATATAGCTTGGTCTTGGTTAGTACATGTCAGTCTGCCATATGGCTTTTGACCTTGACCTCAATTTCATGGTCCAGTGCCCAGGTTAAGTTTTTTTGCTTAAGTCTCTTTCTCAATAACTACAAGTGATATGTCAATGATATTTGGTATATAGCTTGATTTTTGTTAGTACTTGTCAGTCTGCCTGATGGCTTTTGACCTTGACCTCAATTTCATGGTCTAGTGAACATAGTTAAGTGTTTCTGATTAAAATATTTTCTCAAATACTCTAAGTGGTACGTAATAATATTTGGCTTGTAGGTTGCCATTGACTATTACATGACTGTTTTAGCGACCAAGCAGGGAAGGGAGAGACATCTATTAGGGTCCACTCTTGTTCACAAATGTTATGCGTGGTTAAATCTAGGCTGGCATATCAAAATTTAATAGATTGAATATCATTTGCTTATATTTTTATTTGTATCATATTTACAATAAACCAACAAAGTACTGTGGATCCACTTTTATTTTTGGACATCAATTTTCATGGTTTTCAACAGTATTTGCAAATTAAAAACAGGAATTTTCCTAATCGAGGAATGCTTTTGCTAAATATGAAAATAGTTTCAATCACAAAAGACATAAAAATTATTTCCAGAGGTGAGGTTAAACCAATTCTCAAGTTTTTGTAGCAGCCATATAGTTGTCAATCTATAGGATTGGTAGCTAAATGGCCAATAAATTTGGTCTATTGTAACACATCAAGGACTGTAAAAGTCAAATTTCCTGACATTTTGCAGCTGCTCTCCTCAGTGTATTTCTATTTGCTATGCACCTGGCATTCTGTTTTTTTATTTCCCTCTTTTCAATCCTGTTTTGCAACAGTTGAATGGAAAGCAAAAGTTTCCTAGTTATATAAAGCAGTCAACAACACAATTGTTTTACAATATAATTTTAGACAGAGATTAATTCATATCTGTTGGTGTTTACTTATACTGACCCTTATATTGGGCCCTTATCTGTTGGTGTTTACTTTTACTGACCCTTATATTGGGCCTTATCTGTTGGTGTTTACTTATACTGACCCTTATATTGGGCCTTATCTGTTGGTGTTTACTTTTACTGACCCTTATATTGGGCCCTTATCTGTTGGTGTTTACTTTTACTGACCCTTATATTGGGCCTTATCTGTTGGTGTTTACTTATACTGACCCTTATATTTGGCCTTATCTGTTGGTGTTTACTTATACTGACCCTTATATTGGGCCTTATCTGTTGGTGTTTACTTATACTGACCGTTATATTGGGCCATATCTGTTGGTGTTTACTTATACTGACCCTTATATTGGGCCCTTATAATCATATCCATTTGTAAAATCTGGACCTATGGTTTAGTAAAAAAAATTAAGCACTCGTTTGTATGTTATGTTGATGCAAGCTGGTTCCATCAGTCAAACTAGACTGTTTCAAAAAGATAGAATTACTATTCCATTATAATCATACTTGCAAGATGTATTATTATGTGACCAATCCAATTAAATATTAGACTTCCAATTGTTCCATACAGTCACTGCATGGAAGATCTAATAACACCCATTTTACTTTCTGTTTCTATAATTCATTCGAAATCCTAGGCATTTATCATAAAGCTTAATGTGTTTAAAATCATGTGGACTGGATTATGATTGGTTGATGTTGAAGGTCATAGAACTGAAAATAAAATGGGATGTTGTTAGATCTACCATGCAGTGACTGTAATGAACCATTGGTAGATCTTATTTTAATTGGATTGATTATTTGCCTAAATAGTGATTTACAAAAGAAAATTCAAAAATTATATGCCTCAATGACTTGAACTGACATAGCTTGAACATTGTTGATGTTTCAAACCTTTATTATTGTCCCAACCTTTATTTAAGTTTAAACATAGTCGAGGGGCCTGATGGGGGGGTCTCATCATGAATCACGAAAAATTAATTCGGACCGATCACAGTTCACAGGAAATTCATTTTGTCAATTTGATCAAGAACGATTCACGGCGATGTTCTAACAACGATTCACGACAAATTAATGAAATGGAAAACAAATCACTGGGAATTAAAATCCCCGATCACGAAGAAGGAAATAAACCCATCGGCCCCCTCATAGTCCAATGCCTCTGTTTTCAACTTGCCTTTTGGTGAATTCAAGCCATTGAAGTTCGACTATAGTAAATATTAGAACTTGTGATTATATTAATAAAATGTGATTTAAAACATAGTGATTTTTGCCTTCTTGTAATATATGATTTCACACTTACTGTTTAAACCTTTAGTCATTATTTTTTACTTGCAGGTAATATGGAGCCAACATCTCAAGATTCACAAACAAAAGTTAATTTGCAATACTTAAACAGTCCAGAAAATGTCAATTCATTACATTTATTTCTGAAAATCACTTCATCTTGCCGCAATGGATTTATCAAAATCATTCAGAATTCTGTTGGAGGGTGTTTAATTATGACTTCATCTTCCAGTAGACTGATGCAAGCACTCTCTGTTTCTAAACCTGTTAATCGTATCATTGTTTCAGCAGTTCAAGGTCACCTTCAGCATTTTTCTGATGGTGGACATTTTGTTGCTATTCTTATTTTACAGATTTTAACTAATTCTAGAAAATTGAATATATCCTTTTCATATGTAGCAGAATTATACGACAAGTTCTTAGCATTTATTATTGAAGATATGTCATCAAATCTGTGTAAAATTAATTTAGATATTTCCAGTCTTATGCAAATGGCGAATTTTGTAAAAAGTATTATAAATACAAAACCATTATGTAAACTTAAGCCAAATGAATTGGATCATATTTCAAAACTTTTAATTCGTTTGTTTGTGAATTATCTCCCTTGTTCTGGACAAACAGGAAGTTGGGAAAACAATATAAACATACTATGTGACCATGGACTTTCTGCCACAGAAACTAAAATGATTCATGGAATTCTGTTAAATGGATATCATATACCGAAATCAATGCTAGATGATTTAGCCAAATTAAATGGACCAATAGGAGTTATTGTTGTAACCATATCTATGACTGGGGATACAGATGAAATGATGGATATTGAATATGAAGTAACCAATCAGAAGATGGCTAACAACACAGTATTGAGAAGAATTATAAACTTCTGTGATCAATGTTTTGATGAAAATATCAAGATTATATTCTGTCAGAAAGTTATTCACCCCTGTGTAAAGAGTCATTTGTATAAGCAGAACATTTTACCTGTGGAACGTATTGGTGCTCAAATGATACAATATTTGCTCAAATTAACAGGTAAAACTCATTGTTTTGTTTTGTGGTAGCATTTTAGAAAATCAAAGTGGAGTTAGGGTTTGTTCACAAGCACGTACATTGGCTTGCAAGTTAAGTTTCAAGACAATACATTTTTTGAAATACAGACATCACAATAGTCATCATATTTTTACTTGTTTGTTTTTTGGTCAAACCAAGCAGGTATTTTTAAGAGAAATAACAGATTCACATGTCAGAAATCCTGTTCTGAAGAGTAACACTTCATGCAATTTGCACTAAAACTTTTAATATTGTTGGAAATCTATCTGCTATTTTTTGACTGCAGTGTGCTCTACTAGTCTTGTTGAAAAGTAAATGTGTTTAAATTCACACATCTATGCACAGAATTTGACTAGACAAGTAGGTCAGCCTGACCTTTTAAACATAGGGATGCATGTGATAATGTGTGGAATGGTCAGCTGATATTATACTGATTAATGATATGCATAGCTTCCATCACATGTATTTTATGGTATATTTTTGACCAATTTGATAGTCCTAGCATATGAATATGTATGTTTGATCTATTTGCCAATATCAAAACTCATTATCATTGCTGTTAATCTATGAAGAGATGCTGGAGAATTTTAAAAACAATACCTACATGTATTTTCATGTGTTATAACTAGTATAAACTAAATAGATGTAATGAACTTTTACAGGTGCATGTCCATGTCGAACCTTGTCTTGCTGTGAAAATGATCGAGGTTTTCTAGATTCTGTTGAACAAATAACTGTAAACAAAAAGAATTATCTGCACCTGAAGAAAGACTTGTCACCAATAGCAACACTCTTATTGTCACATGACAATGAGGAGTCAGTACAAGAACTTAAGGTATATATTCTCTTATTTAAATAGATGTATATATATTTGAGTTGAGTTGCCTATATATATATATATATGTGTGTCAACATGAATCATATTTTAGAAAATATTCTAATATGGGGAGTTTGATTTAGCTATATGAATGTAGGATTAAATAGTGTCTGCTGTAAAAATACTGTCCGGCTTAACAATTGTTGCCTAAGACAAAGTCCGAGGACGGAATAAAATGCTGGAGTGATTACTTTCGATCTCTGGGATTTTTCCATTCAAATATTACACACCCGGACACAATGTTACAGGTCACTATTTTGGCTTCCAATAATACCAATAAAACACTTTTAGCACATGGTATAATACCAATATAACACCTATAGCACAGACCACAATTTCCCTATTGGAATCAAAATAATTCATGGCCTATATAGATTGTTGGCATTCAGACATTGTTTTCTCTTATTTTATTCCTCACTAACTTTCAGGGTAAAATAATAGCTAAAACAAATGGAGCCCATGTTAAAATGCCCACAATGTATGGCACCAATAAATTATTTCTGATGTAAAATACAGAAATTACAGTAAATTTGAGTTCTACAGATGACCATTTCAACAACTTATGTCTTAATCTGTACAATCCAGTCGTTATATTCCTCTCGCTCAATAAATCCATTAACAAGGAAGGAGATTTATTTGAGTTACTTAGGTCTCTTCAAGGCAGATAATATCAACACATTTGGAAGCCAGGAAATTTGAATATGTTGAAAAGCAAGAAGAGTACAACTAGCCTAAAGGACATAAAAGTAATGTCAATATCTGCTGAGGAAGATGCTCCTTAGTTTTATAATATAATTTGAAAACTTTATATATTTTAACTTTTTTAAAGTATCAGTTTTTAGACCAGTACAGAAGTACCGGTACTGAACGGCTGTGCGAACTATGTTTTTTGTATGTGTTTTGTCATTATTATGGAAATTATGTCTGTAAGACATATGCAATTTATGTAGCCCAGACATTAGAGGGGTGTCAGAAATTCAAATGTTAGTTCCTTTTGAAGTAAGTGATGTAAATGCAATAATCTAACAGCCATCTTAAGGTAGTACGGGGTTTAAAACTGCACATCATTCTTGCGCATCTGACAGAAAATGGAATTCACTATGGAATGTTTGCAAAATGATTTCCTATGTCTTATGATAGTTAAATTCGATCAAATATACCACTTTTATTGTGTAGCCATGCAGAATATAAAACCTTTTCAGCAAACTCCTATTCTATTAAAGGGAGATAATTTTTTGCAGAAATAATAGGAAAAAAAATCAGTTTTTTTGCCATTTATTTTTAGCTCACCTCATGTCTCACGAAGTGAGGGGGCTTATGTGATACCCCTAGCGTCCATGTCGGCGTTGGCTTAGGAAGAATGGTAAAGATCCATTCCCATGTACTGTCATGTCCCACTTCAACCATATTGGCATGCCTGATGCATTTTTGGATGACAACAACAATGCATGCTTCGGATACTGTCTCTAACCTACATTTATTAATAAGTGACTTGGTTAGGTATGAAAAGAGAAAGGAAATGGGGTAAATGTCAATGGAATTGAGGGGGCTTATGTGATACCCTAGCGTCCGCTTCAGCATCAGCTTAGGAAGAATGGTTAAAGTCCATTCCTGCCTACTGACATGGTCACATCAACCATATTGGTATATGATGCATTTTGGAATGATAACTTCAGATGCTGTCTCTGACCTATATGCGTGAGCAACTTGGTTAGGTAGAATGGTTAAAGTCCATTCCTTTTTGCCGACATGTCCAACATCAACAATATTGGTATATATGATGCATTTTGTGATGAAAATAACAATGCATGCTTCGGATGCTGTCTCTGACCTACATTTTACGCATGAGCAACTTGGTTAAGTAGAATGGTTAAAGTCCATTCCTGTTTATCCGACATACATGTCTCACATCAACCATATTGGTATTTCTGATGCATTTTGGGATGACAACAACAATGCATGCTACAGATGCTGTATGTTTCGTTTATTTTACGCATGAGCGACTTGGATAGGAAAAATGATTCAAGTCCATTCCTGCTTACTGACATGATGCATGCTACAGATGCTGTATGTTACATTTATTTTACACACGAGTGACTTGGTTAGGAAAAATAATTCAAGTCCATTCCTGCTTACTGACATGTCCCAAATCAAAAATATTGGTAGGTATCATTCATTTTGGGATGACAACAACAATGTATGTGTCGGATGCTGATTTTGACTTACATTTTATGCATGAGCAACTTGGTTAGGTAGAATGATTCAAGTCCATTCCCATTTACTGACATGTTCAACATCAGCCATATTGGTATGTATGATGCATTTTGGGATAACAGCTGCAGTGAATTCTTTGGATGCTGCCATTGACCTACATTTTACACATGCATGAATCTCTTAAAAAAAGAATGATTATGGTCCATTCCTGTTTACTGACATGTTTAACATGTGACAATGCTGCACATTGAGGTGAGCTTACCAGGCTGTAGCTGCTTCCTATGTTTTTTTCATGCAAATGTATGGAAAGTATATAAGCTAGCAATTTACTAAAATTTGAAAAATTTTATCTGATGTACCTAAAATGAATTAAAGTTTTGTAAAAATTCACTAATTTACCCTATCATTTCAACCAAAAATAGCAGATTTTTAGATGACAGATTTCACGCTTATACGGCCAGTGGTCCCCAATTTTTATTTCATTTTTTGAACGCCCTAATAGCAAAGCGTAAGCAATGAAAATATCAGAAAATTCTATCTGACAATTTTTAGACCCAGTAGCACCTTTAAAAAAGCAGACATTAAGGACAGTAGTTGTGCTTATATCAAGTTGAGCGCCCTTCATGTCACTAATGATTAAAATGCTTTTATATTTTACTATTTTTGACCAATGGTCAAACTGCAAACACCAGACTGAGTAAGAATCAAGTAGACCTGCTATTTTCAGTTAGGAGTTTAATTTAAATTTTCACTTTGAATATTTATATTACATCCTAAATACCACATGCTATTTAAAATATCAGAAACAAAATTATTTTACGGGAGTACGAGTGTCAGAAAATTTGTAATTAGAATTAAAATGCTGACCTTTTATTTTGAAGACCTTTGCTTATAGGACAACACGAGCAAAAAAATTTGAAAATCCATGTAAGAATTTTTAAGATATATAACGTCAAAATTTTGGCGGGAAACAGTTCTCTCTAGAGTTTTCCTTCAATTTCCATTAGCTATTTATATGCCTTTAAATATATGAAAATATAATTGGAAGTTGATAAAATTTTATACATTGTCTATTTTATGCATTTTAAAGTGACCTGTGACCAAGAAAATATGATACATGTACAAAAATTTTTACCATGTTTAAATGGATAAAACTTGAGGATGTCAAATGCTTCTGAAATCTGACACTCGTACTCCCATAATTGTAAGATGTATGCCATCATTGTCATGAATTCAAATATTTGTCATTATTTCTGTGAAATGTTTTAGAACTGTAAAACCACATTTGAGGGATAGTCATTAATTCGCTTTTGCATCAGCAAATGATGTTTCCTAAATAAAACCTCCTTCTGAAGAGGCAATTTTTCCTTTTAAACATCGTTGATTGTGTTTATTGCAATCTCCATGTCTAACATTTGAGAAGCTCTCTATGAGATCTTCTGTTTCCAATAAAACAGAAACGGAGCTCTCCAAAAGGTCCTCTGTGTAAATTTTCACCAAACAAGATGTATCACAAAATTGTTTAATTTGAATTTTATTTGACAGACTGTTTGTGCAACTGCATTACATTCTATGGAAAGGTTGGCTTATTCATCATTTGTATTACCTGGTGGAGGATGCTGGGAAATGATGATCAGTTATAATCTTAGGTGTAAGGTAAGTTTGTATGTATTACCTGGTGGAGGATGCTGGGAAATGATAATCAGTTATAATCTTAGGATTAAGGTAGGTCTGTATGTATTACCTGGTGGAGGATGCTGGGAAATGATGATCAGTTATAATCTTAGGAGTAAGGTAGGTCTGTATGTATTACCTGGTGAAGGATGTTGGGAAATGATGATCAGTTATAATCTTAGGAGTAAGGTAGGTCTGTATGTATTACCTGGTGGAGGATGCTGGGAAATGATGATCAGTTATAATCTTAGGATTAAGGTAGGTTTGTTTTATTATACTCCACACAAACAAAGTTCGGTGGGTATATAGGAATTACCCTGTCCTTCCATCTCTGTCTGTCTGTCCATCTCTGTCCATGTACCTTTTCAATACATGTACTCCTGAACAGCTTCTTGGATTTTGATGAAATCTTACACAGTTGTGGTTTACTACCTGAAGATGTGCATGAAGTTATATAGTCACTACTTGAAATTTTCAAGGGAAGATAATTTGTCTTTGAATATTTTTTGGAAAAATTAGGCCACAAACATTGTCAGCCCATGTCCTTAAATGGCTTCTTTGATTTTGATGAAATGTTGCTCATTTGCAGTATACCATATATGCATCTGAAGGTATGCATGTTGATAGTTGATATATACATGTACTAGCCAAAAAAAGAAACGATACCTTTTTCATTCTCAATTTTTTTTTTTCATTAAAGAATTATTTCATTTCAAATCAAACACAAGTAAGGAAGAAGTATTGGCAATTTTCTTCCTAAAAAGCATTATAAAAATTTTGGATGATGACATCAATAGATGCCGCTAAATTTTGCTTTCCGTTTTTCAAGAAATGCATTTTTTTCTTCAAATTTTGGATTAATGTTCAAAATTAATGGATAATGTTGATCTGGAACCTGTGGCAGACAAAACGTGTTTCAAAAAAACTTGCATTAAGCTAAAAATTCATTTTTTAAAATTTTTTCCAAAAAATCCAATTTTTGCCCAAAATTTGAAAAGATTATAAACTTAGACAATTTGTCAACCGATAGCTTGACCTATACAGAGACATTTGCATACACTTTTTGTGTCGTTCCTTTCATAAATGTGTAGAAAATTTTGTAAAGATCCCGATTTTTCTTAAAAAGTTGCTTAAAATGATGTTTACGAAAAAAGTTGCCATAAGAACTTCAAATTTAACATTTTTTGAAATTTTCTTTTGTCTTGAGGATAGATACAGCCAATAATTTTTTTTCTCCAGCCTACTCAGCTCCGGTTTGAGCATGCAAACTAATCTCAAAACATGCATATTTGTATGATTTTCCCATATTCAGATTTTACAGATTTGACATGAGTTTATTCATGAGCTCCTTGTGACTTTTGACGACATTTTTCAGAATTCTTTTTTGACAGACTAGCCGTCATGCACCTTTTTCCATGTTTAATAAAATTTTTGTTACTTGTTCATAAAATGATATTATGATATTTTAACAGTGGGTATCATTTCTTTTTGGGGCTAGTATATAGTTGTTGTCCTGAGTTAAGAAGGGGAGATAATTCAGCTTTTTTCTTTTTTTTGAAAAAAGGGGAGGAATCTAATAAGCACATGTCCGCTTAAACGGCAGCTTTGATTTTGATGAAATGTTGCTCATTTGTAGTATACCAACTGAAGGTATGCATGTTGTAATATAGGTGCAGCCCTAAATTTTGAAGGGAAGATAATTAAGCTTTTATTTTCTCTGGGAAACAGCCAGAGACTTACCATGATAAATCACTGTGATAGACATACCACTTTAAATTTTCAAATGACTGTATCTTTTTTCCTAATTGAACTATCCCTATAATTTCTTTTGCATGTGAAGTGGTAGACAGCATCACTCAAAATGCAAAATAAATCATGGTGATATATGTAACAGGAAATAAGATATACAAATTCACTAAGCAGAGTGATACGTCTATCACAGTGATTTATCACGATAAGTCTCTGGTTGTACTGTACCTGATTAGCACATGTCCTCCTAAAAAGCCGCTTGGACTTTTGATGAAGTATTACACATTTGTAGTATCACTCCTGAAGATGTTCGTAAAGTAATACGGTTGCTGTTAGGAATTTTGAAGAGGATATAATTTTGAATATTTTCTGGAAAAAATGGGATGTACATTGTTAGCATATATCCTCCTTAACAGGTGCCTGGATTTTTATGAAATCTTACACAATTGAAGTACACAACCAGTAAATGAGGTTTTTGCACAGAATTTTGAAAGGTAGATAATTCAACTTTTTACATTTTCTGGAAAAAGGGGGGAAGGTATATAATTAATTCCGTACTTGTATCATGTCCTTACATGTTCTGTGCCCACAATTACTGAAATTTGCTCATACCATATTAAGTCGGGGTTCAGTGAGCGAGGGATATAACTAATTGCCATTCCACGACAACTCTAGTTTAAGATTATTATTGTTGTTGGTTCAGAGATAACAAGTTAGTAATTTAAGATTTTTAGATTATCAAGCTTGAAAGTCATAATTTAAAGAGTTGATAGACAATAAGACAATGTGCCATTTTATAGCCCATTGTCAAAGTAGACATGGTTATTTGGTTTACCAGGGACTGTCCATCCAAGACAAGAACTCTGCCTGCAATGTTTGGACCTACTAGTAATATGATAATAGGGCCTACTTATGGAAGGGTGTCAAGAAGAAAGGAAAGTCACATTTCATAAGTTTGGGAATGTCACAATTAATTCCCTTTCAAAACATCACATTTCATCAGTTCTGTTTTGACACACTTTATTTTGTATAACCAAATTAAACCTGATGCCGTCCGCTACATGTAATCCGATTGGTCATTTTTAGATACGAAGGTAAAGCTACCTAAATTTTATTATCAATACAGTAGCTGGTGTTAAAAGTTTTACAGTGAAAAATTTGATTTTTAATATACTGTATTCCTCTTATTAAGCGCCCCTGCCACCATTCGTTTGAAATCCTTAAGGGCCCCCTAAAAATTCCAACTAGAAACAGTAATTTCTGTATTATTTTTTACGTCTGTTTGCCAAAGATTTCGATAGTTGAAGCATTTTTACATTGATTACATCGTGTACTTAAGAAAGATCTAAGAATTGCATTACAGGAGCTTCGTTTTGGAACCCAGATTTTATCCTACTTAATAAGCGCCCCCTTTTCAAATTTTCTAAGCGCCCTGGGCACTTAATACAAGGAATACAGTACTTTATTTTTTATTCTTAGAAAATAATTCAGCTATCTTCTAAAACAAAATTGAGTTTCAGTATCCATCATACGAAACAACAGAAAAAACCAGGCAAATTTTCTTCATCAATGTATCCAGTCTTATGATTAAAAAAAACAGCCTTTCTACTTATATAAGGGCTTGACACCCTCTATTATCACATTATAGAAGTAAATTCATGGCACATGCTATAGCTTAGTTAGCTATTTTGTCTTTTGACAAAACAGTTTTCTTTAAAAAAATATTTCACTGTGGCTCAATTCTATGAAACTGTAATAAAAGTTCCCCAATTTGAGGTTCTTTTTTTTGCTGTATCTTTAAGTACTAAAATTATGAAGACGATATTAAAATCTTTTGATTTTTATACGACTGCAAAAAAAATTTTGAGGTCGTATATTGGTATGATACTGGCAGCGACGTTGTCGGCGGTGGCATCTGTGGACACTTCGTTTCTGTGCGATAACTTAGTTCTAGTTGATTAATCCTTATGAAATTTTTTCACAATGTTTCTTGGCACAAAAGGAAGGCTAGGATTGGTTTTGGGTGTACTTGCCCCATCCGTTCTGAAGAAAAGGGCCAAAAAGGGCCAAATTGGGTGTTTTCATATATTGGGCTGTAGAATATTTATTATTTATCAGATTTTGATGGGGTTTCTTTTAATGTACTCCTGAGAAAATTTCCAGTCTGCAGTATGTCAACGGATTTTACGTCGCATGTACCGTTCATGAAATAATTAGATGGGCCCCGAATGGGGCAAATCTCAAAATTTTTATTTTTCTTATTTTGAGTCCGATTTTAATGCAGTTTTTTGCAATTGATTCGTTATGAAAAGTTAACTAGCACTGCACCATCGTATTTTTGATATCTTTTTTCTTTTTTGAGAAATGTGGTTCCAAAGGGGGCCAATATTGCAAATGTGCAGATTACCTATAATTTTTATTTTTCATCAGATTTCAGTGGGATTTTTTCTTTGGATTCCTCTTGTTGTAAGCTATCAGCAGTATGGCAACATATTTGGCATATCTCCTACCGTTTCTGAGCTCTAAGGGGTCAAAAGGGCCAAAATTGTTATTTTTCAATAGATATAAAATCTTTGTTTTTCATTGGATTTCGATGGGATTTTTTTCTTTGGATTCCTCTTTTTGTAAGCTTTTAGCAATGTGTCAACAGATTTGGTGTATCTCTTACCGTTTCCTAGCTATAAAGGGACAAGGTTCCAAAAGTACTATTTTTCAAAATATCTTTAATCTTTATTTTTATAGGATTTTAATGGTTTTTTATACGACCGCAAAAAAATTTTTGAGGTCGTATATTGGTATGATACTGGCGTCGTCGTCGGCGGCGTGGTCGGTGGCGGAGTCGGCGTCTGTGGACACTTCGTTTCCGTGCGATAACTTGAGTTCTAGTTGACCAATCCTTATGAAATTTTAACACAATGTTCCTTGGCACAAAGGGAAGGCTGGAATTGGTTTTGGGTATTGTAGCCCCGCCCGCTTCTGAAAAAAGGGTCAAAAAGGGCCAAATTGGGTGTTTTCATATATTGAGCTGTAGAATATTTATTATATATCAGATTTTGATGGGGTTTCTTTCAGTGTGCTCCTTATTAAATTTCCAATATGTAGTATGTAAAACGGATTTCACATCGCATGTACTGTTCATGAGCTAAATGGAGCCCTAAAGGGGGGGATCTCAAAAATTTTATTTTTTTAATTTTTAGTTCGATTTTGATGCATTTTTTGCAATGGATTCCTTAAGAAAAATTAACCAGCACTGCACCATCAGATTTTTGTTAACTTGGTTCCTTTCCAAGCTATGAGGGGCAAAACGGGGCCAAGATTGCAAATATGCTGATTATCTAAAATTTTTATTTATCATCGGATTTCGATGGGATTTTTTTCTTTAGATTCCTCTTATTGTCAGCTTTCAGAGGTATTGCAACGGATTTGTCATAGCTCTTACTGTTTTCAAGCTAAAAGGGGTCAAAGGGCCCAAAATTGCAATTTTTAGAAATGTGTGAGATCTTTATTTTTCATCAGATTTTGATAGGATTTATTCTATGGATTTGTCTTGTTGTAAGCTTTTGGTAGTATGTCAACAGAATTAGCACAGCTATTACCATTTCCGAGCTATAAGGGGTCAAAGGGGCCAGAATTGCAATTTTTCTTAATGTGTCCATCAAATTACTGTCAAGCTCCATACTGTGTCCACATTCACTTTAAAATACACTTGTTCAAATTTCAGTGGTCGACATGCTGCGGTCGTATCATGCTGCGCTCGGCGTACCCTTTATTTTTATTTCTGATTCCTCTTGATGTAAGCTTTCAGTAGTATGTCAACAGTTTTTGTGTAACTCTTACAGTTTTTCATAGCTTTAAGGGATTGAAAGGGCTAATATTTTTGTTCCCCAGGCCTACTCCGTGTCCAGCTAATTACTGTGTCAAGCCCCTTTTTATGTCCATCTAATTATGGTGTTAAGCTCTTTACTGTGTTCACATGCACTTTAAATTACACTTGTTCAAATTTCAGTGGTTGACATGTGGTCGTATCATGCTGTGTTTGGCGCAGCCGTTTATTAAACATTAAAAGTCATGAAATATGCTATATCTTTGTATTAAAAAATTAATATAACTTTACTATCATATTGAAATGGTAATTTGAATAGACAATGTAAAAGTTTAGTAAGCTACTGTGTTAATCATGGTCTATAAAATTTACTTTTATTTGGAACAGGTTATGTCAGAGCTGACTTTTGTGATAGAGGAATACCACTGTACTGTAAATTTACTTTTACAATGTACTTGGCACAGGTTATGTTATGAGCTGACTTTTTTTATAGAGGAATACCACTGTACTATAAACTTTTCTTTTATTAGGCGCAGCTTATATCGGAGCTGACTTTTCTGAAAGAGAAATACCACTGCACTGTAAAATTTACTTTTATTTGGCATAGGTTATGTCAGAGCTTACTTTTTGTCTCGCCTGCGACAAGTATAGCGACCATAGATTCCATCGTCAGCGTCGGCGTAGTCATCAACATTTGGTTAACCCAAATGTGAAACTTTTTTGAAACTTAAAAAATTTCTGAAATCTTGCTCAATAGCAATGAATTTTTGACACAATATGCAGTACAACTGCATTATTGAATCCCAAATATATTTTTGAAAAAAAAAATCATTCCAATTTTTCCGTATTTTGCCATTTGTTGGACTTAGTTTTTTTATGCCGCCGCAACTAAAAGTCAGGGGGGCATATTGTTTTACCCTTGTCTGTCTGTCCGTCCGTCCGTTCGTCAGTCCGCACGAATAAAAACACATCTTTTGATGTTTTTCAGAAACTTTGAATGCAAATTTCAACTCCAAAGGAATCTAACTTACAATAAGTTGATGTGTGCACGCATATCTTTTGGAATATTCAAAATGGCTGCTGTTGTCATGGAAACTAAAAAAAGGTGGGAAAATTCAAAGTGCCTCAAATTTGATGAAACTTTACATGAAGGATATCTAGCACTTGTAGAAATATTTTTTAAGCTCAGAATTTTCAAAATGGCCACTGTTGCAATGGAAACTGAAAAAGGCGGGAAAATTAAAAATGCCTCAAATTGGATGAAACTTTACAGAAAGGTTGCCTACCACCAGTAGAATTGATTTAAGGGCTCACTACATGGAAATATGATTGCTGATAGAAATTTGAAAGGGATATAATTCAACTGTATATTTTATAGAAAAACATGGGGAGTATTTCATCATGTCCATACTTGTACTGTGTCCACACTTGTAAGTTGTGTCCACACTTATAATGTGTCCACACCTATATTGTGTTTTTTAAATTTTTGCATACAATCAAATATTTTAGCAATTTTTCATACCAGACATAATTCTGAAAACTTAAGAATAAAAAATATGGTTCCAATTTTGGTAAATTTCTTGCAACTCTTAAAGACAAGCAGTATTGGGGAATTCTTGATAGCAACCATGCTTTTTGATTGAATTTTCGTGAAAAAAAAAATTTTCGAAGCTTAGATTTCAAAAATTTTGATTCCCAATTTTGGTACATTTTCTGATACTCTCAAACTGAGTCAAAGACAAGCTATTTTTTGAAATTCTTGTTAGCAACCATGCTTTTTGGATGATTTTTTGTCAATGCTAATATTGCCAATGGTTAGATTTCAAATATTTTTGGTTCAACTTGATACTCTCAAAAGACCAGTTATTACGTACAATTTTTAGTAACCACATCTTAATATAGGCCAAATTATAATGAAAGCGGAGTGAGCAGGCCAGACACCAGGTTCCACGACACCTTTACGAATTATCTGATAGAGGAATACCACTGTACTGTAAATTTACTTTTATTTGGCTCAGATTATGTCGGAGCTGACTTTTCTGATAGAGAAATACCACTGCACTGTAAAATTTACTTTTATTTGGCACAGGTTATGTCAGAGCTGACTTTTCTGATGGAGGAATACCACTGTACAAAATTTAACATCATATCAGCTTTAGATGTATGTTGTCATAGTTTACAGAATGTAGCGAGAACTACATTGAAAGAATCTGAAGAAGGAAAGACTGACCAAATTTACCACCATTTCTGGAGAGTTCCAAAGGAAATTGAAGAAGGGGAGATAACTTGTAGTTGTGGTATATACAGTTTGGATATAACAGTTTTAGTAGATATGTTTGATAAGGAAGTGGGAGATCCATTGATTTATACCATACAGGATGATTATGATTCTTCTATATCAAAGAGAATGATTGTTACTGATCAATTAGCTATGTGTTTAAATGCTATAAAAACATCGTTCCTGACCGCTAATTCAATTTTGTCAACAAATTTATATATTTCTGATAGACAGTAATCACAAATAAATGAAAGCACTGTTTGAACTTGTTTTCTTTTGTGTGTCATTTTTATACGACCGCAAAAATTTTGCAGTCGTATTATGGTATGGTGCAGTCGTCGGTGTCTGTGGCCAGCTTAACTTTGTTTCTAGTGGACGGATCATTATCAAATTTCAGTTTGAGGTTTCTTGGCATTAGCTTAAGCCCGGGTTTTAATTTCGGGTTTGTAGCCATACCCGTTTAAGAAAAAGGGGCCAAAAAGGGGTAAAATTGGTTATTTTCGTGTCTGTGGACACCATAACTTTGGTTCCAGTTTACAGATCATTTTCAAATTTTAGTATGATGTTTCTTGGCACATGCCCGAACCCTGGTTATAATTTTATGTCCCTGGTCCCGCCCGTTTTAGAGAAAGGGGCCAAAAGGGGTTAAATTGGGTGTTTTCACATATTTGACTGTAGAATCTTTATTATTTATCAGATTTTGATGGGGGTTTCTTTTTCAGTGTACTCCTAAGAAAATTTCCAATCTGGAATATGCCAACTGATTTCATGTGGCGTGTACCATTCACGAGGTAAATGGGCCCAAAAGGGGCGAATTTCGAAAATTTAATTTTTTTTATTTTTAGTATAACTTTGTTTCTAGTAGACAGATCATTATCAAATTTCAGTTTGAGGTTTCTTGGCATGAGCTTAAGCCCGGGTTTTAATTTCGGGTTTGTAGCCATACCCGTTTAAGAAAAAGGGGCCAAAAAGGGGTAAAATTGGGTATTTTCTTGTCTGTGGACACCATAACTTTGGTGCCAGTGAACGGATCATTTTCAAATTTTAGTATGATGTTTTTTTGCACATGCTTGAAACCGGGTATTAATTTTATGTTCCATGGCCCCACCCGTTTCGGAAAAAAGGGCCAAAAGGGGTTAAATTGGGTGTTTTCACATATTTGACTGTAGAATCTTTATTATTTATCAGATATTGATGGGTTTTTTTTTTCAGTGTACTCCCTAGAAAATTTCCAATCTGGAGTATGCCAACGAATTTCATGTGGCATGTACCGTTCACAAGATAAATGGGGCCCAAAATGGGCGAATTTCAAAATTTTTATTATACCCCCGCTCCGAAGGAGGGGGGATACTGTTTTACCTCTGTCCGTCCATCCGTCCGTCCGTCATTCCGTCCGTCCGTCCGTCTGTCACACATATTTTCGTCACATTTTTCTCAGCAACTACACATGACAGCCACTTGATGTTTGGTATGGTGCATCAGGATGGGGTCCTATACTGCGCCTCCCCTTTTCGGCCATATGGGATCACCACTTCCTGTTTACCGACTTTGTGCATTTTTTACTTTTATTTTCCATATTGTGACTTTTTCGTCGCATTTTTCTCAGCAACTACACATGACAGCCACTCAATATTTGGAATGGGGCATCAGTATGGGTCCTATACTGCGCCTCCTCTTTTTGGCCATATCGTATCACCACTTTCTGTTTACCGACTTTGTGCATTTTTATACGACCGCAAAAATTTTGCGGTCGTATTATGGTATGGCGCAGTCGTCGGCGTCGGCTTCTGTGGCCAGCATAACTTTGTTTCTAGTGGACGGATCATCTTCAAATTTCAGTATGTGGTTTCTTGGGATAATGGCTATC
>MJUU01062625.1:0-34362 GCA_002080025.1 Modiolus philippinarum
CCTAATTTTACCCCTTTTTGGCCCCTTTTTTGCCTCTTTTTCAAGAACTAGTTGGGCAGGGAACGCGAAATTAAAACCCAGGCTTAAGCTTGTGCCAACAAACATCATACTAAAATTTGATAACAATCCGTTCACTAGAACTAAAGTTATGCTGTCCACAGACGCCGACGTCGACGCCAACGCCGACGCCAGCGCCATACCATAATACGACCGCAAAATTTTTGCGGTCGTATAAAAATCTAATAGCTGAGTGCCATATTAATTTTTCACAAGGAATCCATTGAAAAAAAACTGCATCAAAATCGGACTTAGAATAAAAAAAAAAAATTTTTTGAGATAAGCCCCTGTTGGGCCCCATTTATCTCGTGTGCGGTACAAGCTACGCATACTTCAGATTGGAAATTTCCTCAGGAGCACACTGAAACAAACCCCATCAAAATCCAATAAATAATAAAGATTCTACTGTCAAATATGTGAAAACACACAATTTAACCCTTTATTGGCCCCTAATTCTGAAATGGGTGGGGCCAAAAACTAAAGGAAAAAAACCTTTCTCAAGAATGTTCCAAGAAACATCATACTAAGATTTGAAGCAATCCGTCCACTAGAACCAAAGTTATGCTGTCCACAGACACGAAAATACCTAATTTAACCCCTTTTTGGCCCCTTTTTTGCCTCTTTTTCAAAAGCGGGTTGGTCAGGGAACGCGAAATTAAAACCCGGGCTTAAGGGCATACGATACAGTATAGATCCCATATTGATTTTTTTCACTAAAATCCGATATAATGTAAAATTTGATATAAGGATTCCAAATATGAACAGAAAAACATACCTTCATGACTTACTTTTTGAGATATTTAACGTTGAAAATCGCTAATTTTGGGGTAAAACCAAATAATTTGCGTTTTTCGTGGAAATTTTTAAATGTTTGTTATTTGCAGAGTTCTTGGGCTATTTCAGTTCTGATTTTTGATCTGTATTGCTCATTTTATCGCCTTTAAATGGGTCTATGATAAAACATATCAACAAAATCCGATATATCCCATATTTGGTGTTTTTGTATATGTAATGCTAGATTATAGCTATATTCATGGATTGAAATCGAGATATAAAAAAAGTTTGACTATTGATTTTCCCTTCATAATTTGGCAATAGGTTCTCTCGGTGACCTACTTCTGAAAGCCAAGGAGAAAATAGGGGGTCCATGTGCTAGTTTTAAAGATGAAAAACTGTAAAAAGTTTACCACAAAATTATATTTTGGCGGTAAATGACGTTGCGTTGTATTTCTCTCGGTATAACGTCCGTCATATTTACCCGCTGATTTTTTTCTTCGTTCTATTTGCGTTAGGTCATCAGGTGGCAGAGTATCGCAAGTCAGTATCACAGATATTTGTTTATTATTGGTTGTTGCAAGTTACAATTTTTTGTTAATTCCAGTAATGGTCTCACACAGTGCAAGACGATTATTGTATATTTGAAAGTGTGGTCTTCGTGTGACCCATACATACGACGATGTTATGTCCGTTTATGTAAATTCAATTGAGTGTTTAAATAGCATTCGGACCATAATATGCAAGTACTAGTTAACGGTACAATATCGGTGGTTTGAGCAGGATGAGTTCCTAGTGACTCGTGTCTAAAAATCTATCAAAAACAATAATCACAATGGGTTTTTTTGTAGTTTTGTCTGCTAGAAAACTTTGTCTCCTTTGCGTGAGGTAGTTTCCCCAAGTTCCATTATTTAGAATTTTATTCAACTCTCACAGCACGGAAATTAGGACAATGAAGTAATAAACTGAATTGCCATAATTAAGGGACCAAATAAAGAAATTGAAAACAACATACATCTTATCCTAGAAGGTACATAAGTTAGACCGGGAATTTTACCAACTATATTAAACCACTTTTGTGACTCGAAGATCAAACAAATCAAACAAATTCAGGGTGTCTTTACTTTGTATAGTAGTGACTTCTACACATCCACAACACGACGTCTACCAGTTGTGCACAGCCCATCATTATATTTCAACGTTTTGCGGAACCCCCACCATATATAACATTTATTGAAGCGTAAAATCAATGGCCTTCATTTACTTTAGGGTGGTGATTTTTTTTGTATTAACAATTATTACAGTAAGCTTTGGTTAGGGTTAAGGTTATGTGTTAGGTTTAAAGTTAAGAATAGGGCTAGAGATAGTGTCCTGTGGTTAGGGTTAGGTTAGGGATATGGTTAGCTTATTTAGGACCGGGTCCCCTAAAGTGAACTTAGGCCAAATCAATACCTATTTGTGAATACAATAAAAATCATAATAAAGCGTCGTACGTTGTTAAAAATTTACATTATATACACCTAGTATTAATCTGACAGATGTGTTGTGAGCAAGATCCTGGATAGTGCATTTCCCGGCAATGAATAAACTTGTGTGGGTTACTAATACCGTCCTTTTCCCGCGAATTCACGATCATGTTTGGAGCGATGTCACAAAAATCGGGAAAACGTTACCACTCCGCATAACAACGTTATTATCTCCCCTGTAACTGTATCGTATGCCCTTAAGCTTGTGCCAACAAACATCATGCTAAAATTTGGTAACAATCCGTTCACTAGAACCAAAGTTATGCTGTCCACAGACGCCGACGCCAGTGCCATACCATAATACGACAGCAAAATTTTTGCGGTCGTATAAAAAAAATATAGCCTGGACACTACTTTGTCCTTGAAAAAGCATGAATGTGACCCTGAGGTCAAAGGTCACCAACCAAGGTACGCGACATGTCGTCTTGAGGTGATCTATCCACATGCCAAATATCAAAAGCCTATCTTAAAAGAGAAAACAGTTATAGCCTGGACACGACTTTGTCATTGAAAAAGCATGAATGTGACCCTGAGGTCAAAGGTCAAGGTCAAAGGTCACCAACCAAGGTACGTGACATGTTGTCTTGAAGTGATCTATTTACATGCCAAATATCAAAAGCTTTTCTCAAAAGAGAAAAAAAATATAGCCCAGTTTCGGATGGACGGACAGACTGATTACTATAGGGCGTCCGCCACTTTTTGTGGCGGGGCCCTAACTAGAGCTGTCACCGAATGGCAGCCAGTTATACCGCCCACTCATTAAATCCTGAATCAATATGGTAAGTGCAAATTTAAGTGTGTGTTAACACAATACAGGTGTGGACACAGTACAAGTGTGGACACAATGCAAGTATGAACACTATAATAAACCTCCCCCTTTTTTCAAGCAAATATACAAAGTTCAAACACCAAAGTTGCAATAACTTTCTCAAAATTTAATGAATCAGTCTGAAAATAACAGGTACATAGGTTCATAAGGTACTACACATTGTGACAAAATTTGAAAAAGATAGGGTCTGAGATTGCCTCCAGAAAAAAATTTTCCATATGGGTACTTAAGTACAAAATTATTGTAGTAGCCGTAACTTTTTCAAAATTTAATGAATCAATCTGAAATTCTAATGCAACATTTATATAACGAAGGTTTTGATTGGTCAAAACTGACCGTCAATTCCACCATCTACACACCTGTGACAAAGTCGGTTCCCTGTTCAGTCTGGTTCCTAATATTGTGACAAATTCACGGTTTAAAAATAGAACATGAAATGGATTTGTTGCATTAGAATCGCAATAACAGTACATTATTTGAATACCCAAGGGCGTCAATCTTGATTTGACGGTCAAAATATCCGTTTACAGGCTCCGCTACGCGTCGCCCATAAACTGCATTTTGACCGTCAAATCTACGATTGACGCCCTCGGGTATTTAAATAATGTACTGTTATTGCTTAAATACCAGGTGCACATGTTTATATGATAATAAACATGCTGACAAAATTTGAAAAAGAAATTCAGAAGTGTTTCAGAGATAAGCTTCAGACAAATTTTTTTCAGCATAAATTCCAAGTCCAAAAGTCCAAAAAATGCCAGAACTTTTTTAAAAATCAATGAATCAATCTGAAAAAAGGAGATGCACAAGTTCTTATGGTTACTAACATGCATACAAAATATTATTGAGAAATATTGAAGGGTTTCCGAGATAAACTCTGGACAAAAAATGTCCGAGGACAGACGGACAGACAGACCGACGGGCAAGGTGATTCCAATATACCCCCCCCAACTTCGTTGTGGGGGGGGGGGGGTATAACAATAAAATAAAACCTTTCCACCCAACCCAGATTTTTTGTTACAGGTGGATGAGAATCTACAAATAACTTGATAGGGCCAAATGCTGATTTCAAAAAAGTGACTGCATTTTTTTTTTAATTAAATTTTTAAATGGCCAAAAAAATAATAATGTTCCTTTGTACATAAAATATGAAAATGGGAAAGCAGTTGGATTGCAAGCAATATTTGACCAAATTTCATGTGCATCACAAATTTTGTAGTTAGTTTTCCCCTGTATGGTTGTTTGGCTAATTATATGAGAAAAACTGGTATGCACTTCTTCTAAGAGGTCACTGAATTTTTCATTCTTATTCTGTCACATGTATTTTAATCATACATGTATATTTCTGTCATAATGTCTCATTGAAAGTAGGGTTTGCCATGTCATAAACCAGTTTACCCATCAATACCTTTCAAAGCTCTGTACCAAGTGAGGACCATTGAGGTAGACAATTTACAGACCTATGGTTTTCCACCTGCTTTGTCCTTTTGCCTCTTGGACTTTGACTCTTGGCAATTCTGTTCAGTAATTTTGTTATTAAATCCCCCTTTTTTAAAACAAATTTGTCCTTGATAATTTTTCTAAAGTAATTTTGCAATGAAACTTTGATAATAAAGATACATATAATTACTAAAGATCATCCAGATATTGAATTACTTGAGAGATATGACAATTATATGAAGATCAAATGGACAATTTCCTCTCTAAAGAGTATCTCATACATTACAAACCTATAATTATAATGTGTTAAATGATTATTATAATATATGCATAATAGCTTTTTCCTGTGCTCATTAAGTAGATGTACTTTAAAGTATGATTGGTAAATTGGTTTATGTCCATTGTTCATTTTGGAAATACTATAAGTCTAGGTAATGTGTTCCTGTGTTGGTCTGAATAAGGTTTGTTGATGCCTTCAAATATCTACTTTAAACTTCATAATTTATGATATTCTTAAAACCACTGTGTTATTGTGAACATAGTTTTCTGTCAATTTTACAAGTCAAATTGTCAACACCTTTTTACAAGATGGACAAGATTTGTTGCTTTTAAAAAAATACAAAGTGGAGTGAAAACACAAAATTTCAGTTAATTCTACTATATTCTGTGTTTATATCAGGTCTGAGGAGGGATCATTCAATAATTAACTAAATTAAGTAATTTTTGTTAGTTATCATCCAGTCCAGAAGTAATGCCATCAAAAATTCAATATGGGAAATCAATATTTTCTGTTTGTTGGCATAAGCAATTTGATCAAAGACAATAAAATTAGCATTTTGAGAGTAGGAGAACTAGAGACTCTAAAAAGCCTGTATAGCTAACTTGGTCCATGGCTGACATAGACAGTCTCAAGTATCTCAATGTTAAAAGTCTCATTATTTAGTAAGTTAATAGACCTCAATGTAATATGGCAAAATGTGCCAGGGGAGATATCTATATTTAACTATGTTCCTGCTGGCTGCAATCTTTGATGTGGTATCAACAAAAATCCCAAACTTTGAAGGGACTATTGCAGCTTAATTTGGTTTAAATTGGTAAAACCGTTTCAGAGGAGAAGATCTTTGAATGCATTTCCTACAGTGTCCAATGTAATAATATGTTCACCACTAGTACTGGTCAGGCCATCTTGGATCTGATGTGGATTTACTGGACATATTTTTCAAAGAGGCCAAAAAAAGTACAATTGTGACCAAGTTTGGTTCCAATAAGAAAATATGTTCGGGGAAGATCTTTGAATGTGTTTTAATTTCCTGTAAACATGTTTAAGATTAAATTTAGTTCTTCATGTTCTTTCTGGCAGCCATCTTGGATGAGGCACAGACAATCCTAACATATTTCTTTATTTAAAAGGGACCACCCAAGGACAATTGTGCCAAGTTTGGTTCTAATTGGCTCTGTGGCTTCAGAAGAGAAGATCTTTGAATATTTTTTCAATTCCCATAGGGTTCAGTTTTAAATCATGTTCACCAATGGCAGCCCATTCTTTGATTAAATTGTGTCCGGCAAATCTGAACAAAGGAGAATGCCATTTCATAAAATTTGTGTGCTATCTATTGCTATATTTTGTCGTTATCATTTTGAGTAAAGGCAACATACAATACACATATATATATAGAGTGTTTCAATTACAAAACACTCAGGTCTGACATATTTCACACAGTAAACACCAACAAATGTTGAAGTAAACACCAGCTAACTTCCTGTTGTTAATTATTTAATTACATAGAAATATATAGGCAAGTCATAAATGTCAGTGTAAACACCAGTATTTCGCCAGCATTGTCAGTGTTTTCACTCATGTCAAACCAGGGTGTCTGTAACTGAAGCACTCTGTACTGTATTAGAAAAATTCTTCTGTAAATGGTGATTTACCGTGTAAAACTGATGCACACAGCCTCATCTTACACAGGTAAATGGCCAGCCATTAGCGTTCATTTTTGTTGTAAAACAATCGTTACCATGACTAAACATTATAAAGAAACTGACATCACAATGTAAAGTATACTCAATCGGCAACGATGTTGTTCCTACCATATACTAGTAGGTTTGCAGATGTTTTTTTTTGTATTTTGCGGAAGGAATAGGCTCTTGCAAAATCAAAATTAAAGATTGTGATACCTTTTACTTGTTTAAGAAATTATACATATTTTCTTGTCGTTTCTCTAGGCTCAACTTGAGAAAAGATGAAATTACTTACTCTCATAAGAGATATTCAGATAAATGCTTCAGACTGCATTTCATTTAAAAAAGAAACCAATAAAAATAGTAAACTATAATAAAAGAAAATTAAAAATATTATAAAAAATGTATTATTATATGAAAGATGGGCATGCGCCAGAAAGAAAAAAAAAATATGTTGATTGTTTTCTGTACGCAAAGAAGAAGAAGTGACTGCATTTCTTTCTGAAATTTGAAGTGAACTATGGAGTACTCCTTAACTTCTGATAGAAGGGAAGTCGGCGTTCATCGAAGGGGTACAAAGATCAAATCTTGGTACAGGAAAGATGAAATTTTTAATAAATGTCCTAGCCTACGGCTACAGTTTTGAGGGGTCGTCAGGCAAAGTTCATCATATGATGACAGCCTTTACCTCTTAATAATTATGATAACAGATGCATTTTTCAGAATTATACGGAAATACTAACAGACAACTGTTTCTGATCTACATAACATGACATATAGTTGATTTCTTATAAAAGAAATACTAGTTCATCCCCTCCCCCTTTTCTAATCCCTTTTGGGATTCGAAGCCAGAGATGTTTTTTGATATTGCCTGCCTCTGAGGCAGGCAATATAAAAAAAACTCTCTGGTTTCGAATCCCAAAAAGGATTACCCCTTTTCTTACAAAAAATATTGCCGCGGTCAAGGAAGTGGCAAAACTTTTAATGTAATGAAGTCAAGATTAACACCCCAAGCTTACACAATGTGTTAGATTCATCGATGTCAAATGTCTACGTTGTAGATATATCAGACGTGAAAACCTCACAAATGTATACAATGTTGTCTGTGTACGACGTTTAGTCAGTGAAAGCTTGAGAGCGCGGGAGTTTAAATTGTAATGAGTTTTGCCACTTGCTTGACCACAGCAATATCTCATCTCTCGAGCACGGTACCGGGTTGTTTCGCTCCTATTACCCCTTCGCTCCGGGTTATTTCGCGGTGGGTTGTTTCGCTCCGAAAAGTGGGTCGTTTCGCTCCAATAATAATTAAAGGTAAAATAACGCGTAATTGTCTATCGATGGATATAATATTAATATAAATATGTCAGATTTACTTTTGAATTTAATTTTTTTTAAAATAGTGAACGATGATTTCAAACCATACACCCTAATCAAATAATTAATGAAGTAATTAAATAGTTTCAGGCGCAATCATAATTTCGTAAAAAGGTTTTATAACTAAGAAATGATTAATAATTCTTTGATCTATCTTAATATAATTAAATAATTAATTAGTGTATTTACATAAAAATAAGTAAGACCCAAGCGCTTAATTCAATTCAAATAATTTTATTGATTATATAATCAATGGGATTGGACAACAGGCTAGGCCTATATAAATCCTCTCCCACAACAAGATGGTACAAATGGAACAATTTAAATGAATATAAATAATGATCACATATTATACAATATACACAATCAAAAGTATATAAGAAGCAGTTTGTTTTGTGACAGAAGCAAGATAGAAAAAAAGAGCGTATTTCAATCATTTTTTACACATTACGGTCTATCATATAAGAGGATCATTTGTTAATATAAGGTATTATCTAGTAGTAATAAAGAGTGAAAAATTATAAACAGGGCCATCTTATTATCATAAATTATGTTAATGAATGTTTAGATTATTATCCAATGATTTTGTAGACATACATTGTATATATTAAGTAACAGAAGAAAGATCTTACTGGTAGTAGAGATTAGAATTAAGAAAGTGAGACAGAAAATAAGAAAAAAAATAAAATAAAACAAAATAAATTAAAGTTATTGATACAAAATATAAATTTGGAGAAGAAAAATAAATAAAAGAAGAACAAAATAAAATAAATGGGAGGATGACACAGCATGGTATCTATATAATCAAATAGCAGATATGCNTTATAAATGCAAAGTGCATGTGTATACATATAAATACAACAGATAGGCATTTAATTGAACCTTCCAGTATTTTTTATATAATCTATGACTAAATTTGTTATTTTGGAGTTTAATTCTGGAGAGAGTTCATAGTTATTACCTAATAAGGAATTTGTATCTAAAGGAACTTGTAGATTATTTAATTCATTAAGCAACTGTGCTCTATGTAACATATAAAGAGGACAAATAAATAAATAATGATAATTATCCTCAGTGTCGGCACCACATGCACATTTTGAGCTCGCAGACAAGTGTGACTGTAATAAATGTTGATTGAGATCACTTGCCTCATTTCGAAGTTGACAGTAAGTGATATTATTTTTTCGATCACCAAGATTAAAATGTTCCGGTGGTTTTTGTATATCATCATTTAATTTTTTCTTAAATATAGATATGGGGGTAATATTTTGCACTTCATTGTCTAGATTGTTCCAGGCATTTAGTGCACTTGGTAAAAAACTCTTTTTATAAGACTCTGTACAGCTTTGGGGAATGTTAAAAAACCTTGGATTTCTGAGAGGGTAGTTTTCTGAGACATTTATATGAGACGTCACAAAATTAGATATGTAGCTTGGAAGGTACCCATGCAATGCTGTATGTATAAAAAGTAGTTTTTGTTTATTACGTCTATTTTGCAATGAGTCCCATCCAAGTTCATGGTATAATTTTAATTTAGAAGTACCTTTACGTAAACCAGTTACAATCCTGGCAGCTTCATATTGAACAGATTCAATCAAATCAGCTTCTTGCTGGGTGCAATTGTCCCAAACAATATTGCCATATTCTAGAATTGGCCTTATAAATCCAATATATATTTTTTCAAGGGACTTCCTATCAAGGTTATACTTCAATAATCTTAGAACATTTAACCTGGACCAAGCTTTAGAATATATTTCATTGATGTGATCTCTCCATGAGCCTTTAGTATTAAAGTTAAGTCCAAGATGTTTATGGTTTGATGTATTCTCCAGTGGAGTATTATTCAGAAACAGGGTTTGGATATTATTAACATGTTGCTTTCTAGTAAATAACATTGACTTAGTTTTTGATGCATTAAATTTTATGCCCCAGTTAGTAGCCCATTCATGCAGTTCATTCAAATCACTATTCAAAGATTCAGCTGCGGTTACATGGTCATCGACAATACAATACAGTGAAGTGTCGTCTGCAAAGAGTTTTATATTATTAGTAACCACATTAGTTATATCGTCTACAAACAAAATGAAGAGATAAGGTCCAAAGATAGATCCTTGAGGGACTCCTGCATTTATAGTTTTCCAAGTCGAATAGGAGCCATCAATATGAACTCTCTGTTTCCTATCAGATAAATAGTTTTTAAACCAATTAAGTAAATTACCACTAATGCCATATTTACGAAGTTTAAAAAGAAGACCATCATGCCATACCCTATCGAAGGCCTTGGAGACATCACAAAAAATGAATCTTATATCCTTGCCAATATCTAAATTTTTTATAATAGTATCGTAAATAATAAGCAACTGATTTACAGTCAAGTCTTTATTTCTAAAGCCTGATTGATTATCAGATAAGATGTTATTTTGAAGAAGGTAGTTGTGAAGGTGTTTAAAGATTATTTTTTCCAGCATCTTACCAAAGCAGTTGGTTACAGATATTGGTCTATAATTAGTAGCATCTTCACAACTTCCTTTTCCTTTATAGACAGCAGTTACATTTGCCAGTTTCCATTGACTAGGAACAATTCCTTGGGCTAGACTTTTATTAAAAAGTAGGGTAATAGGTTTTATCAAGGATGAATGAATATTCTTTAGGAATTGGGGGGATAAGTTGTCTGGGCCAGCAGGTTTATTACAATTAAGAATTTGAAATTGGTCTGTAACCTCACGCTCAGTTATGACTATGTCTGCGAGCTGAAAAGGTGATAGTGGAGGGATGTCAGGCAACTCAGGCTCGGACTCCAGAGTTGAAACAGACACAAAATAATCATTGATTGCCATTGCCTTTTCAATTGGATGATAGTAAATGTCACAATGTGTTTTGATGGGGCTTTTTACACATTTCTTTATTTTTGAATTTTGTAATACCTTTTGCAATTCGCCACCATTTACCTGGGGGAATTGACTTATCTACAAGTGAATTTTGTAAATTTATGATATAATCCTTTTTGGCTTGACGAATCATGTCAATAATTTCATTGCGAATATTTCTATAGTTTTCCCAATCTCTTGGAAGATTCCTACTTTTTGCTTTTCTATGAAGACGGTTTCTTTTACGCATTTTACATTTAATATCATTTTTTATCCAGGGTTTGTCTTTATGCCTTATCCTAACAGTTTTCTTAGGAATGAACATATCCATCGAATTAGTAATTTCGGTACTAATATTTTCATTAATAAAATCAACATCATCAGAATCTCTAAATCTTTCATCCCAGTCTATTCCCTGCAAGTGATTATTAATAGCTTCATAATTTGCATTATTAAAATCCCAAATAGTTTTCAGAAAAGTTTTTTCTCGTAAGGTTGCAAAATTTAGTTCAATAATGGAGGGGCAGTGGTCACTACAGAAATTTGGAAGAACATAACCACCAATTACTATTCCAGGATTATTAGTAAAAATTGGATCAATAAGTGTTGATGATGTTGCAGTAATCCTAGTTGGATCTGATATCATATTTATTAAGCCAAATTGTTCACATAGTCGCTTAAACTTATGATTATTACTAATTGTAAGTAAATCAACATTAACATCACCAAGTATAATGATGTTATCAATGCTTGATTCAATACAATTGTCAAAAAATTTCTCAAAGTCATCCCACATAGATACTCTGGCCGAGGGGGGTCTGTAGAAGCATGCTAATAAGAATTTTTTGTTAGCATAGCTAACTTCGACACACAAGGTTTCTTATTCAGGGGCATCATTATGGAATGAACTGCCAAATAGAATAAGAAACTCACCTTCTATAAATTCCTTTAAGGAAAACATAAAAAAGTTCATTCTTCAACAACCTGTTAATGGCGATTTTTCACAATCAGATGAGTTTTAAAATTGTTTTTAATTGTATTAGTTATATTTGTATGATATTTTTATGCTATATTTACATATTTGTTTATAATGGTTTACAATATATTATTGTTGAGGGCCTCAGGGAAGATTAGTTTGTAACTAACTGTGTTACCCTCTTGAAATAAAGCCTTTATTATTATTATTATTATTATTATTAAGCCATCTATCTCAATATCATGCCTATGTTTAGCATATAAACTATTACGAATATAAAATAGTATACCACCACCCCTCTCACCTCTATCTCTTCGAAATAAGTTAGGATTATAAAAGTTTTCAATACAAATGTCTTTACTATCAACAGTGTCGTCAAGCTTAGATTCTGTAACACAAATAATATCATGATTACCAAGCTCAGTATACAACAGGTCAGTTTTATGACGAACCGAGTTAACATTTAAATTTACTATCGAAATATTATTATGTGCATAACGAGATTCTACAGGACCTGGATTAAGGTGAATATCATTGCAGAGTATGAGTAAAATCATTGCAACATACAAAGCAAACAGAATGTTTAGCAACAGAAAATAAACATTGGTAATACCATATACAATTTCTGGGGGACAATATGTTGTGCATTTTAATACAATGCTAACCATTATCATAATTGAACATAATATATATTTCATCTTGTGTCACCCCGATTTTGCTCATGTACATGTAAATAATACAAACTACTGCTATATGAGCAGGTATATTAAGGTTTAGATAAGCCCATGCTGTGCGAACTCCCATATACATTAAACTTTGGTAAAAATACAGAAAAGCCCAAGCGCTTACATACATGTACTTCTTGAGAAAAATTGATATAAAAACATTTTACACTTTTGAGAAATTCTTTGATCTTGCGTGAGTTGGTTGGTTACTTGGTATATTTTTTGGCTTGTTCCCATTTCGCCTTAGCTGTGAAATTTTATATAAAAAAAATATTCCCATTTCGCCTAGTACATATTTGTGTTAGCTAAGGCGAAATGGGAACTTATGTAAGAATCTAATCAAGAGAAACGGGTGTTTATACAACAATATAACCATTAAAGATTTAAGTTGTTTAATTAGAATTGAAATTAATGTAAATTTTATGTGTAATGGCATGTTCTCTTTTAAGTTGTGTATTCTTCAGTTTCAAATGGGCACAAAGTAACTCAAATTACAATTTCTATGCTTTATTAACATAACTTTAATATATATTCATTTAAGTATAACGTACCCCAAATTTATATAACAACGCTGAATTTATGACCCGAAAAATTCCATTGTTTTGTAACAGGAGGGTCGGGTGTCCGCTGTGTCACCGTCCCCTCGTGTGTACTGATATGTCTTGATACCGGGTGACGACAGATGACAGACAGACGCCAAATGACGATATCAAGACGGTTCGTTCCTCTGGGATCTGCGTTATGGTAGAAAACAATACAAAGAAGTTTACATATTTTAATACAGAGAAAAATGTACTAGTACAACAACATAATGACAATTACGGATCCAAAGAAATTAATGAAGTTTCCAGAATATACAGGATACTTTACTCTCATAAACTATGAACATAGTTACAGAGATTATTTACAATAGTACAATATTTATGTCATGTGTGAATAAAAAAATGAATAATACAGTACAAATGTGTTTATATAACAAATAGATCATTTACTCGGAGGGTTGACTTTCACCGTTATACTTCTAATAAATTTACATAATTTTTCTAATAAAACACTTTTTGTGGATGTGAATAAATTTTCAAATTTTAGGGCATTTTGATTTGACCAACAACAGGACAGCAGAAAACGTTTTCTTTCCACTTTGAAAGCTTTGCATGTCATTATATAGTTGAACTCATCACCGATGTCGTTTGAGTCACAAAGGTGACACAATCTCTCATTTCTGGGAGTATTCTGCCACCTTCCTGGCTCAACCGGCAATTGGTGACTTCCACATCTAAATTTACACATAATATACAATAAACTTAATGGTAAAATCTTCAAATACTTTTCAAAATTCCACTCTTTTTTAAAAATTCTGTAACATAAGGTTTTAGAAGAGTTTTCAATATATGACAATATATGACAAACAGTCTTGTTGGAACTATCTTTAAGTCGTATTTCTATCTCTTTTATTATCAATTTATCACAAAATTGTGTTTGCCAAATGTATGACATGCCACACTGGTCAATCACAGATTTAATAAAGTTTAACGCCATATTTATGACTGTAAATAAAAAGTAGTTTGTAAGCAAGATGACAAAGTTTAGTATCCTTTCCGTTTATTATACGGCACCAAAAATTAATAACACGCATTTTAACATGTATAGATAAGGGATGTCTACCAAGTTCCGCATATATAATGTTGTTTGGCGTAAACTGTTTTAAATTCAAAATAATTTTACAAAACTTAAGGTGTATCTGCTCCAATATTTCCAAATTTTCGAAGCCCCATACTTCCAAATTATAATTTTAAGTAACAGACTGCAGTCGCTATGCCAAAGAGAGAGGTTCTCATTCAAATCCTCTGGTCAATTCCGACCAAGAACATTTGCCACTGATAGAACAAAAAGAATAAGGGACCGACCATTTAACTTGAAGGGGGGGGCTATGGTTTTTTTCTAAAAAAATATTTTGGATCTGATTTTATGTGAAAAAAATATTTTGGCTGCCAAAATGATGAAAAAAAATTTTCTGAATGAGGCTTTCTGCCCAAAAAAAATAATGTTAATTTTGAAAAAAAATATTTTGTTGATACGTGTGCAAAAAATAAATAATTTGTTTCGCGCAAAGCGCGAAAAAAATTTTCTGTCCAGAAAAAAAAACCATAACCCCCCCCTTCAGGTTAAATGGTCGGTCCCTAAGTCCATTTTCCTGAAATAAATATGATTGTTTTAAAATATTTTGCAATAAAAATCACAAACTCTAAACACGGACTGTTTAATTTCTGCATAAAATTTACTGTTCTTCTCATTACAAATTATTAAAGTTATTTCCTCCGCAACATAACATATTCAGGATTTTTTCGAGCCCTAAAAATTAGATCATCTTTACAGCACAACCCTTACAGTTTTAACATGAAAAATTAAAAAAACAAAGCATGAAGTACGTAAAATATTATACATTTAAAGAAAATAATTCACATGTTATCTCATAATTATTCCCAATGATTTGTTATTCCCTTTTTGCTCTTTTGGTACCAAAATCTGTATAAATTATATTTTCTGTATGCAAATTTATATACAATTGGTTTAAAAACACAAGGATTTGTATCGTCAGACTCTCACTATACAAATCCTTGAAAAACACTTCCTATATATTTTATGGAAAAAAACTATACCCGAATTTTTGTCACATCCCCGTATACCAAAATAATGGAAGTTACCCCACTCCCGGAAATGGATCACAAATTACAAATTAAGTATTTATAGACTGTGCGTGTTTAGATATTCTTTGTGTTTCCGCAGTGTTAGAAAAATATAGATTGAAGAAAAATAATCAAATGCAACTTAAACACATCATAAAAATGAGACGCTGAAAGATTTTTCCTTTTTTGGTACTCCCAAAACAGATTCTGATTAAATACTTAAAGGAAACAGTTCAAGTTTTAAAAAACAGTTTATGAAAGTGGAGCGAAACGACCCAGGGCGAACGGGAATCGGCGCGAACGCACTCGGGGCGAAAGGGGATAGGAGCGAAACAACCCAGGGTGCGAACGGGATTCGGCGCGAAACGACCCGGATTCCTCGAGCACACTATCGAATATAGATAGCAAAGCAATAATCATTTAGTTTTTCAATTAAGAGGTGTATAGAAACAGAATATCTATAACTTTCTTACGCCAAAAAATAAGTTTAAACCAGTGTTGACATGTTGACAACTAACCAGGCCAAGAATTCGGACCAAAGATATGTAAACTTCCGGTCTACATTAGGTTTGTTCGAAAATATACTATTGATAATGAAGGCTAATTCATATTTATTAATTATATTTAAAACCAAAACAAAAATGTTAAAATTCATAAAATGCCTCATATAATATATAATTCAATATAAATCTTATTTTTTGTCATCACTTTTACATCCAAGACTTCCTCTTGAAACTATATCACTGAACAGTTTAATTCGAACGCGCCTTCAGCTGTCAATAAGCACATGATTCAAACTCGCACTTTGACAACACAAAGAAACCTACTGATGCCATCTGATTTATGCAGGGTAATCGCAATTGTATGTTTATTTAATGAATACAGACGATTAAAAAGATGATAGCAATGCTATCACATGGTGCACACACACTGTCACTGGCACTTGTGTCATAAAATATGTCCGTTCCTCCCTCTCTATTTTCACAAGCACTGTAGGCACTTGTTTCATAAAAAAAAAATGAGAGAAGAGGTGAAGGCCTACCTCTCCTATCATAACTGAAAAAAGAGAGATGAAGGGGCTGACATTGTGATAGAGTAGTCCTATAATATATGACTTCGCACTTCTATTCCATATTTAACGTTTTTATCGGATTTTTGCATTTTTTAATTTTTTTGAAAGTGCGAAGTCATATCGGATCTTTAAAATTTCCATTAGCACTTTCCGACATGATTTCATGTCGGAAATAAAATAAGTTTCCTGTCGGACTGTATGCCATGTTTTTTTTAATATATTTAAGTTTTCACTGACCTTAACATGTAAATCATTAAAAAACATACCTCTCTTGCCATTCAGACTATTATTCCCAACACTGCTAAATAAAATAATTTCCCAAGCGGTGCAATATCTAGAGCATTCGCCATATTTCAATGAATTTCGAATTTGAACAGCCGTGTTTTAAAAAACGAAGTTTATCATAAAAGTGCATGCAAGAACTAGATTTCGCACTAGAAGTTCTTATTTTACATTTGAAAATCTTATTTTTCATGAGTTTTAATCCATTGTCTATCTCGGTGTACATTTTCCCTTATGTAGTATAAAAATAAACAAAGATGTGAAAACATTTCGAGACGACCCACCAGGTAAAACGAGTCGGTTATTGATTTAAATTATAATGACAAAAGAATTAATCACAACAAAGGGTACTCTTCTCACGGGAGCGTGTCAAAAAGACAATGTTTAGATGTCTATTTTTGGATATTTGGATTAAATTTGATTTAAGTAGTTATGGTGAAAAGCACGATCTTCTGTTGGAGAATGATACAGCAGTACGCTTTTGTCTATATCGTTTTGTCTACGATTTTGCAAGTTCATTCTTACAAATTTTCGATTTGATATTCAAGAATGCAAGTGGGATTTTCTGCTGTTTTTGAAGATTTGGTACTACAGTAAACGGTAAAACACAAAAATTCATTTTTGGGAGTATAATTCTAAACCAGAGAAGAAACTATATGACCATGTTTCGTGAAAAACCATTTGCTACGGGTTTTTGGACACATACGATAGGACATCGCGGTGCATGTAAAAGTCAGTATATATGAAAAAGAAACAGCGCGAGGTTCTATATTGTAGGACTATGTGATAGAGGAGAGGTAGGTACTGACATTTTTTACATGCGCCGCCGTACGCAGTCCCGGCCTGCAGCATCCTCTGAGCTTGGAGTATGAGTCTTTCTAACAGAGGACCCCGAGGGAACCCCGGGATATAGAAATAGGACCTAGTATCTCCGGCTTGCGGGGTGTGACCCCTCCTAAACGGAGGCTGACCCTGAGGATTCCTGGATATAGAAATAGAAATTGGAAGAAACGCCACGCTTCCTGCACGTAAAAGAACCCTTGTAGCAAGCTCTTTTGGGGTGGTCCGTAGGTGATCGGCTACAAGGCTAAATTCCCCGCCCTTGACGATTTCACCCTACTTTTCAAGTGGCAGTCAGAATTTCCCGTCCCATGGCCTTTCCATACCCCAAAGTGATTATTTATTAACAAACTTGTTCTCGTCTTGATATAGCTGAAATATTGCTGAGTAGACGTTAAACAATATTCAATCAATCAATCAATTTTTATATGTGACCGGAGAGCATTCATGATTCTTGCTGAAAATCGGTATTTTTCATACCTGGTTAACCTTCTGAAACCCAATAGACCATTTTTATATTTATATTCTATCCCGACTTTGGCTCCTTTTTCATATACTCGATCAGTGCGTACTATCTATTCAAGAGTATATAATTCCAATTGGTAATGCAACATCCAATTTCATTGGCCAACGTCATGAACAACAAAAAAGTTATTTCTCGATAAACTTTTCTTGCCCATTAATACACTATGACGTCAAATAGTGCAGTATATGGTGACGTAAAAATCAATGACAACATTGTTCAAAGTTCAAAGGATTGGAATTATAAGAAATAAAAGTAATTTTGGAGGAGTTTATGGATGTGTAAACGCGGCCTTTCACTCACAAACTCTACATAAAGTCCTTCGGACTTTATTTAGTTTGTGAGTGAGTCGGCCGCGTTTACACATCGATAAACTCCTCCAAAATTACTTTTATTCCTATAATCATGATAATAATTGTTTTTGGGTCCAGATCACAATGTCATGGCGTAGGAAATAGTTCGGTATTTGGCGACTTTTTATCTGTTTAACTCGCCCTAGATCAATTATCTGATTACACATAATTTAAGAGGTGTATTTTTACTAATGATTTGAAGTGATTTGTTCATGTTTTGATGGTTAATACTACAAATATTCAAACACCACCGTTTCCTCGGTATCAGGCAGACATATTATTGATTGTCTATCGATCGTTATGTAGTAGAGTTATCTTTCTTTAAATTCTGTGTTTTTAAAATCGACCAATAATTATCATATTTATGATTACATCATATTTATTTTAATACTTGATCTAATTAAAAAGTATAAATTTTCATTAAATAGAATAATATATAGATATGATGGTCTTTAAATTCTGAATTTTGTTAATTTAAATTTCTATTATTAGAATTTACATGGAAATATTTATTTTTATATATTAAATGTTTTAAGGTTAAAGGCCCCTTTTTCAGTTCAATGTTAAACCTATGGAAATTTTATGTAAAACCCCAACCTTAACGGCTTGTTGGTTCTTCACCAAACTTTGTTTGCAGATACCTGTTTCATTTATGCATACAAAGCTACCATTCGTTGCAAGTTTTATCAACAAATGAATGAGTTATTTATGATAATCAATATAAAAAACGGCAAATCATTCGAGCAGACCGCATTTTTGTCCCAGAAAACATCCAACTACCACAAATTTTTCAAGATTTTTTCTGCAAAATCACTAAATTTGTTGATACTGGCATAAAATAATGGTAGCTTTGCATGGGCAATTGTCTTAATAATTTGCAGATACATTTTTGGAATAAACCAACAAGCCGTTAAGGCTGGGGGTTTTACACAAAATTTCCATAGGTTTAACACTGAACTGAAAAAGGGGCCTTTAACCTTAATTACATGTACTAGAAATTCAGTTTAATAATAGACTTATGCTGTGTGCACAATAGGCAAAACTAAACATCCAAGACTGTCTTCTTATACATATTAATTTAAAAAAGAACTAACGTTTGAAATGGTTTAATAAAAGTACACTTTGTAGTACCTCACTAATTTATTTATTTGAAGCACGATACACAAAGAAAACTCTAGTTTATCAAGGAAGGGCTTTTATTCCTGTCTACATCTTGATGTTAGTTAACTTATATCAACATATTTTGAGCGAAAATATTTCATTATGGATATACATCGTATATCAATTAATTTTAGAAATAAAAGATATGGCCATGTCTTTTCTTTTAAAATCCTTAATCGTTCCATATAGTATTAGTTCACTTTGATTTGAAAAAAAAATGTGTAATGTTTAAAAAGTCATATTATTATTATCTATAATAATGATTAGAATTGTGAAAAAACAAACAAACAAACAAACAAACAAACAGCAAACAAACAAACAAACAAACAAACAGCAAACAAAACTGAAATAGAAAAAACCCCTATGCTCGCAAATATCTGTCAAATTAGTGACTGTATTACATGTTGCAGAGACAAAGAGTTAATCCGTTGTAAAAATCGGTAATAACACGCGTGTGCGAGACTTCCCGTGAGGTAAGTCGATTTTTAATTCCCAATACCTGTAATTTTAATTAAAACTGTACAGAAATGTCAACAAAACGTTTTTTATTGAATATTGATAAATTGTCATGGATATTAATTGTAATATCAGGTTAGCACAATTATTAGATGATGATGCATCAGTAAAAACAATAACTTTACCATCGGAACATTGTGCCCGTACAGGTAAACTTTAACTAAAATTACGAGTTCCGAACGGATTCTAGTGTTGCATCATCGGAGCGAGTATACATGCGTGACGTTAACGATTTCGAGTAGTTGCTAATCTCTGTATGTCTCTAGATATTGATAGGCATTTAATTCAATTAAAATGAAATAAAAACCTTACCGTGTATTATCTAGTACATGTGCAGTTTGACCCCACTCCCNCCCCCCCCCCCAATTTTCTATACTGACAAAAAAACAGAAAGGGCTAATGGTGATCCTGAGAGCTTACAACAAGAAGAATCCAAAGAAACAAATCCTATAAAAATGAAATAAAAAAATCATAAACATAAGCGCATTTTTTTGTTTTGTTTTGTCATTTGTTTTGTTTTTGTTTGTTTGAAAATGATCCTTTTCAAAATTGTACAGGTATTACAGGTATATGAACAATCGAGTATCCTTGGATATGGGTTTACCCATATCTTATCTTGTTTTAAATGATGTTTTCAACCAAGGGAAGTAACCTATTGACCCGACAGTCTTGTTATAGTTCCTGGAATATGAAGAAATTATCAACAGAGTAGCAGTAGTATCTTGATTGTCTTCAGATAAATTATTTAAAGGTATTAAGGGAATGTATGGAAGTGAAAATCATATCAGTTTCAAGGGGAAATATTTACTGACCTTCCTTTCCCTAATGAGGCCGAAAACCAAGTTGTCGGTTGTTAGCGAGATTGAAAAACATGTTAAATTGGCAGTCATCCCGCAAATATGAAAATCGTAGTTTGCAGGAGATCTCCTGAAAAGCAATTAATTCAAAATTGCAGTAGATTTTGCGTAATACTATTTTCGACATTTGATGCACAGTTTTAAGTTACAATCCGCCCATCTTTTTGATATGTATTATCATTAAAGTGATAGTTTTCATGTAAGTATGTAAATAGAATTCACTTAGTTGTTCACATTTTCCATTTAATTCAATCTAATATATGTAGGTTCATTTCATGTAATAAAGTGACTGAGGATTGCCTAATTTTCAAGGAAATAATATATCCTATCAAAAAATATTATATCAAACAGCTATGATCATCTATTATTAACTTCAACAAAACAAAAATTATTGTAAAATATCCAAAGATACTGTCCAGACAATAATAAAGAAAATTTTCAGAATATTTCTATAATTTTGAGTGTTTTATAGTGTTAACATAAAAATCTCAATGTCATTATTTTTAAAATGGAATAATATTCAAGGAGGTAATAAGTGATATTTATCAACATTTGCATACCAGAAATGATTGTGATGATCCTTGGAATCATTGTCAATGCTTATAAACAACACCTGTCCTAATGAAACATGGCCAATCAAAGATTGTGATCCCCCGCTACCCCTTTTTGGACCCCCTCCCCTTTAAAAAAAGACAAGTGTTTTTGAAAATAAATTTATTTCTGTTGAAACAATCATTGTTACTGTAAAACACCAAAAAGATATGGTTGCTAGGTAGAATTTCAAAAAGTACATGTAAATGTTTCTTAGAATTTCAGGAAATTATCGAATTTAGAATCAAAGATTTTTGAAATCTGACTATTGACCACTATTGATAATGACCACTGAAACTATAAGGCATAAAAAAAAGATAAGGTTGCTAGGTAAAATTCCAAAAAGTAATTGGTCTTTGTGAGAGTTTCAGAAAATTTACCAAAATTAGAATCATTTTTTTAGCTCACCTGGCTATGCCAGGGTGAGCTTTTGCCATCACTTGCCATCCGTCGTCCGTCGTAAACTTTTCATTCAAAGATCTTCTCCTCAGAAACCACTGGGCCAATTGGGACCACACTTGGTCACAATAGTCCTTTGGTGGTCCCCTTTAAAAATTGTATCCGGCATGTTCGAACCTAATCCAAGATGGCCGTCAGCGGGGAACATAGTTTTAACATTGGACCCTATGGAAAAGACATTCAAAGATCTTCTCCTCTGAAACTACCAGTCCAATAATAACCAAACTTAGACACAATGGTCCTTAGATGGTCCCTTCCAAAAAAGATATCCGACAGGTCCATACCTAATCCAAGATGGCCGCCAGAGGGGAACATAGTTTTAAGATTGGACCCTATGGAAATTACATTCAAAGATCTTATTATCAGAAACTACCAGTCCAATTATAACCAAATATAGTCACAATGGTCCTTAGATGGTCCCCTCCAAAAAAGGTATCCAGCAAGTCCGTACCTAATCCAAGATGGCCGCCAGCGGGGAACATAGTTTTAACATTGGACCCTATGGGAAAGACATTCAAAGATCTTCTTCTCAGAAACTACCAGTCCAATTATAAGCAAACTTAGTCACAATGGTCCTTACATGGTCCCTCCCAAAAAAGGTTTCAGCAGGTCCGTACCTCATCCAAGATGGCCATCAGCGGGAACAAAGTTTTAACATTGGACCCTATGGAAAAGACGTTCAAAGATCTTTTTCTCAGAAACTACAAGTCCAGTTATGACCAAACTTAGTCACAATGGCCCTTAGATGGTCTGTACCTCATCCAAGATGGCTGCCAGTGGGAACATAGTTTTAACATTGGACCCTATAATATATATTCAAAGATCTTCTTCTCAGAAACTACTGGTCCAATTAGAACCAAACTAAGCCACAATGGTCCTTAGGAGGTCCCATCCACAAAAATGTATCTGGCAGGTCCATACCTCATCCAAGATGGCCACCATCTGGAACATAGTTTTTACATTGGCCCTTTTGATTTTAAGGGGAACCTCTGCCAAAATTTTTGAATTTTTATTTGAATTGTGGTCTGAACATTACGTATTACCTTGATTATAAGGGGAACCCCTGCCCAAATTTTTTTTGAATGTTGTTCTGTTATGGGTTGTAATGGATGGTGGATCTTTCAGTTGCCATGGAAACCAAACAAGAATACTGTAATTTTAGAAAAAAAAAGTATTCTGCTAAATTTTATGTTTTGTTTTTCCTATTGGAAATGCCTTTTATCTACCGGTATGTCAGCCATGGTCCAGGTGAGCGATACAGGCTCTTGAGAGCCTCTTGTTTGCATTCCGATTATTGAAAATGATATTTACTACTAGGATTGTAAGGAATTGAAAAAGATATGGTTGCTAGGTAGAATTCCAAAAAGTAATTGGTCTTTGAGAGTTTCAGGAAATTTACCAAAATAAGATTAAAAGATTCCTGCAACCTGACAGTTGAAATTCATCATTATAACTCTAATTAATTGAAAAAAGATATGGTTGCTAGGTAGAATTCCAAAAATAATGGGTCTTTGGGAGTTTCAGGGACTTAACCAAAATTAGAATCAAAGTTTTTTGCAATCTGACAAAATGATTACTCAAACTAAAAGGCATCAAAAAGATATGGTTGCTAGGTAAAATACCAATCAAAGCTCCGATGGAGCTGAATCTCGAAGCCCTGAAAATCTACATGTGACAAAACTTCGTAGTCATCCAAAGAACTGCTACATACGTCTGCATGTATTTAGTAATTCCGTAATACGTGAAAATAATCGGATAGTGTGATTTCGCATGTTGATTTCATTGCTATAAATATATGCAGTACACTGTCACAGGTAAACAAATGTTATTTTCATCTCGCAAATTACTGCGCGACAAGTTCGTTGATCCAAGATGCAATATAAAAAAACGAGTAATTTGATAAACATGCATATTGTTTTTAATTTATTAAAACAACACTGTATTCAACTCAAGAAAATGAAGAAATATAACTTAAATACTAGATGTATACGATTTTGAAAGAAACTTGCGCACTATATTTTATCAGAAGCACGAAGATCATCTTTTAGAGATGTTAATAGGCTTGAAGCCTCATGCGGGGCACGTGATTTTTTTCTTGCCATATCAATATCTCTCCGGCCATTTCATGGCTTCGAGATAAAAAGTAATTGGTCTTTGAGAGTTTCAGGAAATTTACTAAAATAAGTATCATATTTTTGAAATCCTAGTGTTCATACTAGCTCATTACATTAAAAAGTTGCTTAATTATAAAACTTCATGTTGGAATTTCAAAAATTATTAGTCTTTGACATTTTCAGGAAATTAATACCAAATTTGGCACCATTAGTCTAAATTCTGAAAGCTTAGAACAGATTCAAAGAGCAATTCCAATAATTCCTCATGAAAATATAAACCACAAAGTCAAAATTATACATAGAGTTCCAGTCGTTCTAATGAGTACTGATTGTTTTACATTTTTTTGCCCCTTAAGGGCATGCCCCCAGGGGTCATACCAAAAGTCCGCTGTCATCAGTAAATGAGATGCATATAACAGAACTTGCATACAAAGTTTCAGCTTCCAAACATGAATACTTCAGAAGATTTCGCTTATCAGTGGATATCTCGAAATACAATTTCGCTCATTTTTCTGCCCTAAGGGCAAATTTCAAAATTCCGAAACCTATGGCACAGACAACTTTAATAGTGTTTCTTATACCCTTATTACAAGGTTTCTGCAACTTAAGGTGTAGAGGAGTTCTAGCTGAATCGATTTTTTTCGTTTTTTTTTTACCCCCTAGCTATATATATCTAGAGACCATGCCCTGAGGGGTCATACCAAATTCCGACACCCAATGTGAAAGTGCTATATAATATCTGAGTCGATTCCCCAGTTTCCACTTTCTAGCCCAGATGGCCTTAAAGATTTCTTCAATTATTGTATATTGCTAAAATTTCGTTTTCACCCATAATTAGTCCCCTACCAGGTTTCACCGAAGGGGACTTTAGGTTTGCACTCTGTCAGTCCGTCAGTCATTTAGTCAGTCTGTCCGTCAGTCTGTCACACTCAGTTTTTCAGACTTTTTTCCCATACTAAAAGAGATATTTACCTAATATTCGGTATGTAAGTTTACCACCATGAGTGACAGATCAAGTGTGAGTTTCGTTCTGGTTCATTGATTATGGGCGGAGTTATGGCCCTTGGACTTGGAAAATTTTGATAAAATATAGGTCTGTACTTTTTTTCTAAACCTTTCCAGATATTAAGCTGATATTTGTTATGTAAGTCAACCACTATGAGTTACAGTTCAAGAACAAGTTTGGTTCCGGTCCATTGGTTTTTGGCGGAGTTATGGGCCTTGGACTTAGAAAATTTGGGTAAAATATAGGTTTTCCAGGCTGTTTTTCTTAACTGTTCCAGATATTAAGCTTATATTTGCTATGCAAGTCTACCACTATCAGTTACAGATCAAGTTCGAGTTTGGTTCCGGTCCATTGGTTTTTGACTGAGTTATGGGCCTTGAACTTAGAAAATTTTGGTAAAATATAGGTTTTCCTGACTTTTTCTCAACTGTTCCAGATATTAAGCTGATATTTGTTATGTAAGTCTACCACTAGAAGTTACAGATCAAGTTCTAGTTTGATTCCGGTCCATTGGTTTTTGACGGAGTTATAGGCCTTCGACTTAGAAATTTTGGTAAAATAGAGGTTTTACAGACTTTTTTTCTGAACCATTCCAGATATTAAACTGATATATGCTATGTGGGTCTACCACAATGAGTTATAGATCAAGTTCGAGTTTGGTTACTGTCCATTTATTTTTGACAGAGTTATGAGTCTTGGACTTAGAAAAATATGTTAAAATGTAAGATTTCCAGACTTTTTCCCAAACCGTTCCAGATGTTAAGCTAATATTTGCTATTTGAGTCTACCACCAGGAGTTACAGATCAAGTTCGAGCTTTATTCTGATCCACTTATTTTGACGGATTGTTGGCCTTGGACTTTTTTATTTTACATTTTTTGCTGGTATAGCAATGAACTATTCAACCGGTAGGGGACTCCTGTATTGCCTTGCAATACTATCCACACTTGTTTGCCCCTAGGGCGTTTGACCTAAATTTCGAATCCACAGTGCACTACTACAGATCATACTCTAGTATGGTGCCAAGTTTCAAATTTGTATCTCTTATAGTTCCAGAGCTATCAGGAGGCATTACAAACACATGTATGAAAGTATGTACATACTGACAGACTGCATTACATAATCCCCCCGCTTTCGCTAAGCGGGGAGATAATTGACTTGTTTACCTGTCACAGTGCTACTTCTGTTGAATGACAGGAAATCAAAAGCTAACAGAACATGTACGATAATTTCACCTGAATAATTTTCAGTTTGACATTTGAAATACCATTGCGGGAAGTTTGCAGGAGACTTTCACATAAACGGGAGTTTTGTGTCTCCCGACCGGGAGATTATATTATTGTGGGAGAAAGTTCTGATTTGTGCCAAATTGAAGGGGTCTCCCGTAAAAATCGAGAGGGTTAACACCTATTGCATTTTTACTAGCAGTAGCAGTGCCTCTTAGTGCGAGGCAACAAACTCTGGAAGGGCTATCAAGGGGGTTTTGGTTCTAAGAGTGAGACAGGGGGTCTCTGGGTTTGCCCTGCATTTTTGGTGGTCATTTTTATGGTCAAATTTTTGTCATAAAAAGCAAGGCAAATATAAAATTTGCTTTCATATCTTACATGTATATAATGACCTCTACTGAAAATTTAGTTTCAATTAGAATTTATAATAGATATTTATCGAAAATGAATCAGTTCCATGAAAGAATACATGAAACAACCCTGGATTTTTGGTTTTTCTGATCCTGAAAAGATCATTTTTCTATTTGAAATATAATTATTCTCGAAAACCTCAAAAGTGTGATATACAAAAGGGCGAGCATGACGGCGTAATTTGGGTTCGGAAAACCTGATTCTCACTGCCAAAGCATGAGACTTGACAGGTATGCTCTGGACCTTTTGCTTCAGAGCCAGCCTCACTACTCAAATGAATGAGCTAAAGAAATTTTCTGTTAGTTCAGTCATTTTTACTTGCTATATATTTACTACATGTTCTACCTGATTACAACTCGTGTATGCACCTCAGTGACATATGAAACAAGTATCTGTGGTGCACAGTTTAAAAAAAATATCTGAATAAGCCACAGAAGGGGAAAAAAAATACAGAGATTAGAAGTTATTTAAAGTTATAATAACATCACTCATGTATTCTCTGTCCCATGATGCAAAACTACACCTGAAACTCTTCATGATTTTTGTTAATTGATCCATATACAGAAACAGTGATCCGATGGTAATGTTATATCGGTAATTTTGGAGAGTTTCCTTTGATCTCTACTACATCTTAAAGCTTGTATCAAGGGCAAGACGATCAGCAACAAGTGATACTAGAAATTAGCAGCTGTTGGTCATTTGGCATGCATGAACATGTTGCGGAAGGATATATTTTTATTTTTTGGCCAATCACGCTTCAGTGGTCAAACTGCAAAAAAGCATGTGAATGATGTGGAAAAAAAAATAGCTCAATTGAAAAAGTCATTAGCATAACATAAACGTGCAACAAAAAATTAACTACACCTTTTGCGTAGTAAATAAATGTCAATGATCTTTAACATAAAAACAAATTTTCATGCAAACAAGAAAAAAATAGATAAATAATCTTGATAAAAACACCAACAATCAACAAAAAATATAAACATGATATGATGAGATCAAATGTTGTGCTAAATCAGATCTACCCAGACACTAAGCAGTGTTACAAGTACAATTAAAATGCAATGTATACACAGTATCCGGAAAGTATCTGAAAAGTTCTTCCTGGAATAAAAACGATTTTCCTAATTAATGGTAGTCCCTTACCCCCCCCCTCCCCCAACAACAACAACAACAAAAACATGACCTCCGGCACCATGGCACTGTCAATACTTCCACCAAATCTCAGACTGATGAGTTTGTCCATATTACTAGCAAATCATTTCAACGAGACGGTGGGCCTTATTGAAATTTGGTAAAGACAGGAGAAAAACTAGGCGACTAAGAACTGAGACAGAAGGGGGAGGGAGCAAACTTCAACTCTAGACGGGATCTCAAAAGGGAAATAGGGCTCAGGGACAGAGCACTATTGGCGGTTGATGGGATATTAATAAGAAAAAGTGACAGGGAGTGGTCGGAAATCTCTTGTGTTCTCAAAAAAAGAGTAACATTTTGACAACTAAATTGATGCCATGACACCTTGAAATATGAACAATTTCCTTTTGATTATCCCCAAAACATCAAGACATATGCATTTATCACATAGTTTCAACCTACCTTATTACACTATAATATGATCCTGAATTTTGTTTCAATGTGACATTTTCATTACTTCAAATCTATAGACGTCCCTTCCTTCGTTCCTTAGCGTAACCATCATGATGCATTTGAATGACTGGAGTGACGTCATGTAATTGTCCGCGTCATGCATAAAAATTTGACAAAATAATAGTGCATAGTTTTTCACTATTGAACGAAAATTGTTGCTAGACAAAACGTAAAAGAAAGGAATAATAACTTAACAAAAAAGTAATTCAGTTTGTATTCCATTGTGGAATTACCGATAAAAAAATTATTAGTATTTTTGTTCGCTCGACAAGGATTATCAGGTCCATATCAGATTCGCCCTATAGGCTCATCTGCCTGTCTGTCCGTCTGTCTTTCTGTCCGTCCGTCCATCCATCTGTCCGTCTGTCCGTCAGCGTTTTCTATGTCGTACGATAACTCAAATTGCTTTGACAATTTTTATGATTTTTTTACCAAAAGTTTAACTTGACCAAAGGAGGCTCCCTTTCGTTTTTGAGGAAAATAGAAAAATGATTTTTGGGAAAAACTTTGTTTTTATATCAAAAAGTGCATATTTTGAGAATTAGCTCTATGTCGTACGATAACTTAAGATTGCCTTCAAGGATTTGAATGACTTTGATACTCAAAGTTGTTCTTGACCAGTGGAAGCTCGCTTTCATTTTTAAGGAAAATCGAAAAATGATTTTTGGGAAAAAACTTTGTTTTTATATGAAAAAGTGCACATTTTGAGAATTAGCTCTATGTCATACAATTACTTAAGATTGCCCTCAGGGATTTGAATGATTTTGATACTCAAGGTTGTTCTTGACCAAAGGAAGCTCCCTTTTTATTTTAAGGAAAATTGGAAAATTGTTTTTGGGAAAAAACTTTGTTTTTTTATATGAAAAAGTGCATATTTTGTGAATTAGCTCTTGTGTCGTATGATAACTCAAGATTGCCTTCAGGGATTTGAATGATTTTGATACTCCCTTTCGTTTTTGAGGAAAATTCGAAAAACAATTTTGAGGGAAAAACTTTGTTTTTATTTGAAAAAGTGCATATTTTGAGAATTAGCTCTTTGTCGTACAATAAATTAAGATTGCCTTCAGGAATTTATATGATTTAGATACACAAGGTTAATTGGTCTTGTCCAAAGGAGGCTCCCTTCTGTTTTTGAGGAACCTAGGTTTCTGTCAGGAAAACTAGGTTTTCCAGAGCTAAACCTGAGTTTCCCTCCATAAAAACATGCAAAGCTCAGCTTTCTATGAGTTTCCAAAGCTAAACCTGAGTTTCCATAGGGAAACCTAGGTTTTGGTCAGGAAAACTAGGTTTCTCAGACGGAAACCTAGGTTTAGCTTTTGACCATAGGAAATACATAATAAGTCGATAAACAATTTGATTGGATGAAAAAGAATGTTTAACCAATCAAAATGCGTTTTGAATAGGAATTAAATTGATTTAAATGTGATGGTCTTTACATATATTATGATTTCTTTTTAAAATTGTAAAATAAGTAAAAAAATTATATAAACAAATAGACGAAAAAAAAAAATAATAAAATAAAAATACGCTCACACTTACTTAGGATTTCCTTGACTTACTTCAAAAAGAATCCGCATGAAATTTTCAATCTAAAATATTATATTTTTCATAATTTATTACTCTTTTCAAAATAAATTTCAATCATCCGATGACTATAATACATAAGCAAGTCAAAATCTGTTATGAAATTTATTTTGTATATTGTCAAAACATTAATTATTAATTGATTTATTACCCCTTGGTCTGACTGAATAGGTAGGTATTATGTATATGTCCATACCTGTTGTCACCTCATATGTGTAAAAGAGGAACGATATAAGTGTGTAGTCAACAGTCAGCTTTATAATTTTTAAAAGATTGTTTATGTTTTGTAACTACATCCCTTCGACGACTTGATTTTAGTGTAAGAGTTATCATTCCTATTTATGATTGAAATTAGGAAGTGTAAATGTATTTTTTTTTTAATTTTTTGCCTATTTATTTATCTATTTTAGTTCTAAAAGAAATAAGACCATCACATTTTAAATCACTTAAATTCCTATTCAAAAAGCATTTTGATTGGCTAAACATTCTTTTTCATCCAATCAAATCGTTTATCGACTTATTATGTATTTCCTATGGACAAAAGCTAAACCTAGGTTTCCGTCTGAGAAACCTAGTTTTCCTGACCGAAACCTAGGTTTCCCTATGGAAACTCAGGTTTAGCTTTGGAAACTCATAGAAAGCTGAGCTTTGCATGTTTTTATGGGGGGAAACCTACATTTAGGAAGGGAAACTCGGGTTTAGCTCTGGAAAACCTAGTTTTCCTGACCGAAACCTAGGTTTCCGTCTGAGAAACCTAGTTTTCCTGACTGAAACCTAGGTTTCCATATGGAAACTCGGGTTTAGCTCTGGAAACCCTAGTTTACAGAGGCGAAAACCAGGTTTTCCTTAGTTATGCTAACTTTCGCGTGCCATAGATATTGATGTTGTGACTTCAAAACCGGATTTGAAAATTGTTTGTTGACTGCCATTTTCAAAATGGCCGCAAAAAAAGGAGGGAAAATTCAACATAGTGCAATTTCAATGAAATTTGGTTTCCAAATAGATATTGATGTCGTAACTTAAAAATATGGTGTTGAAATTTGTCGTTGTCCGCCATTTACGTCTCAGCTTCAGAATTGGTGTCAAAAGTGGTCCTTAGCTAGAACGTTTTTGTCAAAAAAGCCTAACAAAGAAATATAGTAAAACTTGATCAGATGCAAAATACAGTTCAAGATATTTGAGATGTTTGAAATACCAAAGTTTGAGAGACTGAAGTTCAACTGTATAACTTACAATGTGAGCTTGATTGTGGCAACTGAAAGCCAGGTGAGCGATACAGGCTCCTGGGAGCCTCTGGTTCCAGGTGTTATGCTTCTTTGAACTTAGAAATTTACAGGTGTTTTGACTATATGCTTGTAAGCGCAACTCCTCTATAACTGGTCAACAGAATTTCATGAAACTTTGTATGTAGCAAGGACATCATATGTAGATGTGCATATTATTGGGGATTTTTCATGTTATAATTTTTCCAGGAGTTATGTCCCTTTGAACTTAGAAATTTATAGGTATTTTGACCATATGCTTTTGAGCACAAGTCCTCTGTAACCGTTCTACAGAATCTCATGAAACTTTGTGCATATTGTCGGGGATTTTTCATCATACAATTTTGCCAGGAGTTATGCCCCTTTGAATTTAGAAATTTATTGGTGTTTTGACCATAAGCTTGTAAGCGCAACTCTTCTGTAACCATTCAACAAAATTTCATGAAACTTTGTATGTAGCAAGGACATCATATGTAGATGTGCATATTGTTGGAGATTTTTCATCGTGAAATTTACCGGAGTTATGCCCTTTGAACTTAGAAATTGATAGGTGTTTTGACCATATACATGTACTTGTTAGCGCAACTCCTCTGTAACCGTTCAACAGAATTTCATGAAACTTTGTATGTAGCAAGGACATCATATGTAGATGTGCATATTGTTGGGGATTTTCCATCGCACAATTTTTTCAGGAATTATGCCCCTTTGAACTTAGAAATCTATAGGTGTTTTGACTATATGCCTTTTGTTTGACTTTTAAGTAAAGTAACTTTTCAGTGATTTTTAAGGGTGATGGCATACACTGCACATAATGAGAGGAGGTATAAATTAAACAGCTTTTCACACAAGTACCTATTTCTGCATTCAAATACATGTAGTGAAGGAAAACCCGGTTTGATGTCATATCGACATCCATTTCTTGTTTTATGGTGCATTGCAGACAAAAATGGGTATTTGGATTTTGATGAAATGTTGCACAGTTGTAGTACACCACCTGAAGATTTGCATGAAGTAATATGGTTGCCGTCTGAAATTTTGAAGGGGAGATAATTCTCATTTGAATAATTTCTGGAAAAAGGAGGGGAGGTATATCCTTGTGTCTATACTTGTATTGTGACCACATTTGTACTTTGTCCACAAATGTATTGTCTCCACACACAATTAAATTTACACTTGCCTCATTGATTCAGTGTTCAAATAGCAGGTGGTATAGCTGGCTTCCATTTGGCAACAGATCTAGTTAAGCCTAAATCTGCAGTTAATTATTATCACCCCGCTTAGCGAAAGCAGGGGGATTATGTAATGCAGTCCGTCCGTATGTACGTACGTATGTACTTGCATTTTTAATGCTCCCCGATAGCTCTGGAACTATAAGACATACAAATTTGAAACTCTGCACCATACTAGAGTATGATCAGAAGTAGGGCACTGTGGATTCTGAATTTAGGTCAAACGCCCTAGGGGCAAATTATGGGCGAAAACAAATTTTCGCAATATCCAATAATTGAAGAAATTTCTAAGGCCATTTGGGCTATGGACTCACATATTATGTAGCAACTTCACAGAGGTGTCGGAACTTTGGTGTGACCCCTCAGGGCATGGCCTCTAGGGGGTCCAAAAAATGAAAAAATTGATTCCGCTGGAACTCCTCTTACACCTTAAATCGCAGAAACCTTGTAATAAGGGTATAAGTAACACTATAAAAGTTGTCTGTGGCGAAGGTTTCGGAATTTTGAAATTTGCCCTCGGGTAGTAAAATGAGGGAAAATGTATTTCGAGATATCCAGTAATAAGCGAAATCTTCTGAAGTATTCATGTTTGGAAGCTGAAACTTTGTATGCAAGTTCTGTTATATGCATCTCATTTACTGATGATAGCGGAATTTTGGTATGACCCCTGGGGGCATGCCCTTAAGGGGCCAAAAAATGTTAAACAATTAGTACTCATCAGAACGACTGGAACTCTATGTATAATTTAGATTTTGTGGTTTATATTTTCATGAGGAATTATTGGAATTGCTCTTTGAATTATTGGAATTGCTCTTCTAAGCTTTTGGAATTTAGACCCCGATGCCAAATTTGGTAAATTTCCTGAAAATGTCAAATACTAATAATTTTTGAAATTTCAACATGAAGTTTTATAATTTAGCAATATTTTAATGTCATCAGCTAGTATGAACACTAGGATTTCAAAAATACGATTCTAATTTTGGTAAATTTCCTGAAACTCTCAAAGACCAATTATTTTTTGGAATTTTACCTAGCAACCATATCTTTTTTGATGCCTTATAGTTTTGATTTTCATTTTCAATGGTCAGATTGTAAAAAACCTTGATTCTAATTTTGGTAAAGTTCCTGAAACTTTCAAAGACCCATTATTTTTTTGGAATTCTACCTAGTAACCATATCTTTTTCAATTATACAGAGTTATAATGATGAATTCCAACTGTCAGGTTGCAAGAATCTTTGATTCTAATTTTGGTAAATTTCCTGAAACTCTCAAAGACCTATTATTTTTGGGAATTTTACCTAGCAACCATATCTTTTTTTATGCCTTTTAGACTTAATAATCATTTTCAATGGTCAGATTGCAAAAAACTTTTATTCTAATTTTGGTAGAGTTCCTGAAACTCTCAACGACCCATTATTTTTTGGAATTCTACCTAGCAACCATATCTTTTTCAATTATTTAGAGTTATAAGGATGAGTTTCAACTGTCAGGTTGCAAGAATCTTTGATTCTAATTTTGGTAAATTGCCTGAAACTCTGAAAGACCAATTACTTTTTGGAATTTTACCTAGCAACCATATCTTTTGCCATCACTTGGCGTCCGTCGTCCGTCCGTCCGGCGTAAACTTTTCATTCAAAGATCTTCTCCTCTGAAACCACTGGGCCAATTGGAACCAAATTTGGTCACAATAGTCTTTGGGTGGTCCCCTTTAAAAAAGGTATCCGGCAGGTCCGTACCTCATCCAAGATGGCTGCCAGCGGGGAACATAGTTTTAATATTGGACCCTATGGGTAAACATTCAAAGATCATCTTCTCAGAAACTACCAGTCCAATTATAACCAAACTTAGTCACAATGGTCCTTAGATGGTCCCTTCCAAAAAAGGTATCCGGCAGGTCCGTACCTAATCCAAGATGGCCGCCAGCGGGGAACATAGTTTTAACATTGGACCCTATGGGTAAACACATTCAAAGATCTTCTCCTCAGAAACTACCAGTCCAATTATAACCAAAC
>MJUU01062625.1:53036-63673 GCA_002080025.1 Modiolus philippinarum
TAGCTGTTACCGTTTCGGAGCTATGAGGGGCTGAAAGGGGCCAAAATTGTAAAGTTACAGATAACCTAAAATTTTTATTTTTCATCGAATTTCGATGGGATTTTTTTCTTTGGATTCCTCTTGATGTAAGCTTTCAGCATCATGTCAATGGATTCGGCGTGGCTCTTACTGTTTCTGAGCTATAGAGGGTCAAAGAGGAATCATAAGGAGTCATAAGGGCTAATTTTTATTTTCCTTGGTTTGTGTCCAGCTAATTACTCGGTCAATCTCCTTATTGCGTCCATCTAATTATTGTAGTATGACAACAGATTTGGCGTAGCTCTTCCCGTTTCGGAGCTATGAGGGGCCGAAGGGGGCCAAAATCGTAAATTTACAGATAACCTAAAAAATTTATTTTTTCGTCGGATTTCGATGGGATTTTTTTCTTTGGATTCTACTTGATGTAAGCTTTCAGTAGTATTTCAACGGATTTGATGTAGCTCTTGCCGTTCCCAAGCTATGAGGGGCCGAAGGGGGCCAAAATCGTTAATTTACAGATTACCTTAAATTTTTATTTTTCATCGCATTTCGATGGGATTTTTTTCTTTTGATTCCTCTTGATATAAGCTTTCAGCATCATGTCAATGGATTGGGCGTAGCTCTTACCGTTTCTGAGCTATAGAGGGTCAAAGAGGAATCATAAGGAGTCATAAGGGCTAATTTTTATTTTCCTTGGTTTGTGTCCAGCTAATTACTCGGTCAATCTCCTTATTGCGTCCATCTAATTATTGTGTCAAGCTCTTTCCTATGTCCATACTCACTTTAAATTACACTTTTTCAAATTTCAGTGGACGACATGCTGTGGTCGTATCATGCTGCGCTCGGCGTAGCCCTTTATCGTCTCGCCTGCGATGAATGTCGGGAAAGCGAGACATAGCGACATAGTTGCCAACCTCTGAAAACACAAAATCATGTAATAACGTGCTTTTTCCTTCGAAAAAGCATGTAATAACAGGTGACTACATTATTTTAAGATCTAAAAATTATTATTAAGGCATAGTTAAAATGGCTAGTACTGGTAACTTTTATTATAATTCAATATTGCTTGTTTGGCAGAATTCAAGACATCTTTGTGTGGTTCATAGTCATAAAAATCATTATTTTGATTAAATTTGCAACATAGTAGTGAACACATAGTCATTTATAAGTTATTATCTAAATTCTGTAAGGATTTTTTTTTAGCTCATCTCACGAAGTGAGGGGGGCTTATGTGATACCCCTAGCGTCGGCGTCCCCGTCGGCATCCGTTTAGGAAGAATGGTTAAGGTGCATTCCTGCTTACTGACATGCCCCACATCAACCATATTGGTATGCCTGATGCATTTTGGGATGACAACAACAATGCATGCTTCGGATGCTGTCTCTGACCTACATTTTATGCATGAGCGATTTGGTTAGGTACAATGGTTAAAGTCCATTCCCGCTTACTGGCATGGCCCACATCAACCATATTGGTATGTATGATGCATTTTGGGATGACAACAACAATGCATGCTTTGGATGCTGTCTCTGACCTACATTTTATGCATGAGCGACTTGGTTAGGTAGAATGGTTAAAGTCCATTCCTGCTTACTGACATGGCCCACATCAACCATATTGGTATGTATGATGCAATTTAGGATGACAACAATGCATGCTTCGGATGCAGTCTGTAAACTACAATTTATGCATGACTGAGTCTGTTATTAAGAATGATTATAGTCCATTCCTGTTTACTGACATGTGCAACATGTGACAATGCTGCGCAACGAGGTGAGCTTAGCAGGCTGTGGCTGCTTTCTATGTTTATAATTGAAATTATTATACTTTACTTTAGAAACTATTGTAAAAATAATATTTATATTTCTACAGGTAATAGCTTGTAAGCCAAATAACTGTTCGGGAAAGTGCGCGTAGGTAAAATAACTGTTCGGGAAAGTGCACATAGGCAAAATAACTAATTTGAATGATGCGGGCTTTAGCACATCGAACAAATAACTAGTTATTTCCCTTGTTGTCAATGATGTCGGTGTAAACGTAAATAAATCTGGATGTGAATCGGTTTGTTTGCAGCACTGACAGGGAAATTGCAGCGATTCCAGATGAAAAAAAAATATCATAAATCCTAATCATTTGTACAGCAGTATGCTCTTTCTACAGATAAAAGCCCAAGAGTTTGATAGTTACAGTATCGAGGAATTGGCTAATCTCATAATGATTTTTTAGTGGATATCCAGCACAGGAACTTGCTCAGCGTCTAGAAAAAACACATTTGTTAACTATCAACTGCAGATTTCTCTGAGATTCTTTTTAATAGTTAATTAATCTGTTTTCTCCAGGAAGGGAGCATGTCCCCATGGTGAAACCCAATACTAACGCATGATCCAGTTTGAAAATCATTCGTTTTGGTTTTAAGACATTTTTCAAATAATTTAGATATTGATATAATCAAACAACCTTTTTCAGTTTTTAGTACAGTATATTAATACAGTTATGGCCTTTAATTGACTTCAGATAATATCCAAAATTATTTAACGTAGATCGGTAGTCTTCCGCCATTTTGAATTCGTTATTGATGTTGTTGTGGTATTATCTGCTGTTTAAATATGCAAATATTTTTATTTGTAATAAATCAATCAATATTATATTCATAATACAATATGAAAAGGACCTACATGGAGTTGAATTTACATGTCTTTACCTAATAAGATGAGGCATGGTAACTTGATAATTAAATAAGTTGGAACAAGATTTTTGAAAAAGGGAGATAATCTGATAAAAATATTTTACATAGATATCACTATGAAAATTCACATTTGATAAATTTTATGGAAAACAAAGTCGGTGACCCCCATTTTTCTTTATATTTTTTGAAAGTATGTTCAAAGGGCTAACACATGAATAAAGTAGAAAAAAATCTATGCAATAGTTTGAAAGAAATCAACAATATACCTGTTTTTCCCTATATATTCATTAGAAATATTTGATTATTTTGATATCAGTTATTTTGAAAACAAGCACGGTGACCCACCTTTTTTATTTTTTTATTTCAATGCTAATATAATAAGGAAACTTTCCTGAGAAAATAAAGAAAATCTATGGAAAAAAATTTTGGACTACCTATCTACCTTTATCTCGAAAAGGTTATTTTTCCTCTGTCCTACAGACCTCAGAAAATATTACCTTTTCTTGTTAAAACAATATACAGTTACTGTCTTTTGTTGAGGTAAATGTGCAGTGTTATTGACTTTTGGGAAAACAGATATTCACCGAGCCGCATGGCAAGGTGAATATCCGTTTTCCCAAAAGTCAATAACACTGCACATTTACCGAAACTAAAGACAGTAACTGTTTTATTCTATTATCCGATAATACATAATAATTCTTTAGTTATCATGTATTATACCATACACCTAGAAATTTTCTATGGGTGACTTTGGACATAACATAAAATAAATGAAATATATACTTTTGAAAAAAATATTTTATGGATAAGTAGAACAATAAATATATTTTAATTATAATCTTTACTCTCAGATATTCTCAGATTCTAGCTAACACCGAGTTTTCAACTTTTGACTTGCAGGAAATGTACATGTAAATCATATTGATAGAACTATACGTTATTTGTTTTCAAAGGAAATTTGAGATCCAAAATAATATGAAGTGAATGAACTCAGTACTTGAAAAGTATTTGCTTGTAAATCGAAAAAAGGTTTGATATGTTCTGTGACACTAGTATGTGCCTTTTTCAAAGAACGATAAGTGTTATTTGCAACCTTTTAGTAATACTAGTATTTAGTAACCAATCAGATTTTTGAATTATTCTGCTGTCGCCATTTAGTTGTTCTGACGAGGCTTTAAACAACAGATGTTCGTTAAAAGAGTCAGCTTCGTCATTTATCTTTTTCCGATTGTTCCACACTGGTGGGAGGATGTGGAGAAGGGAGGGGATTGACATTTTTATGCAACCAGCGAACGTTCTTTAAAAACTTTATTCAAAAAAATATGTTTATCTGTAATAATGGATCTGTATAATGTGCGACGATTCTGCGATATGTGTTGTCGACATCCGAACCGTAGTGAGATTTTTTCCCAAAATATTGTGTGAACGACTTTACCAGTGTTCCGCTGGCTTTTTAAGTATTTTAAGTGTCTTGCGTTTTCCATATTTGTACCATTTTCCGCTGATCAATACAAGCGAATCGTCTTTTCATTCTGTTTCTAGTGATGCCGATGACGTTGTCACGCGACAATGTTACATAGCAATATGATTGGACGATATAAAAACGGGATTTCCCTTTTTCTAAAAATATGTCGCACGTGACGTTTCCCGCGGTGAATATCCTTTTCATGGAGTGAATATCCTTTCTATCGAGTGAATATCCTTTTTTATTCATTTTAATGTCAATGCAATTTTTGCCATTAGTATTTATATATTATAGAATAATTATGGATATTATCCTCGATTAAAGGCCATAATTGTATAATGCTCTCTCACTATCTGCATTACTAATAACCGAATCCCTGTTATGACAAGTAACATACTTGAATGCATGTGTTTGCATGTGAAAATTGAACTTTGTGTGTACATGCTATGTACAGTTAAACCTGTCTATAGTGACCTTTCAAGGGACGAAGATAAAAAGGTCACTATAGACAGGTGGTCTTTATATACAGGTCCAAGCCATCCTCAGGATTGATGCATCAACTCCCTTAATGAAATGTTTTTAAAGTCATTAGCAATAGCAAGTGCTAGCTCCTTCAGCATTGGACCTTTATAATTTTAAATTCGTCGCTTCGTAGCATCTTTAAACTATTCCACACAAAGATCGTTTTTGTCTTCATTCCCGATGATGCGTCTCCTGCCTTTTTGCGATTCAGGGGCATTTTTTAGAAGTCATATAACACCTCTGACAGCCTTTCTTTTACGTAAATTCTGTATCTGGGTCTTCAAACCCCACAATTTCTGTCAATTTCCAATGTCTTAAAGTTTTATCGCTTCCACTTTTGAATTTAAAACGCCATCTTTTGAATTTGATTTTTCTTAGCAATTATGTAAACATTAATCACTCAGGAATAAAAAAGTTTTTATCTGATTGATTCTCATTGGTAAATTCCGAAATCTCGTTCACCTACCATGAAATCTCGATGTTAACGATATCAGCTGATTGAAATCTCGCTAGGAAACGTATCTGACGAGAACGAAAAAAATGTCAATTAACATCCGGTTTTGTGGAGCATCGAAGGTCGCTATGTACAGGATTTCAGAGTCGTGCGGACGTTTTTTTACAGTCGTAAGTCGCGTTAGACAGGTTGTCGTTATAGAGAGGTAATCAAAGAGGGAATTTTCTCGGGAGGAATGAAAAAGGTCACTATGAGCAGTTTGTCGTTATAGACAGGGAGTCGCTAGTACAGGTTCGACTGTAAATCAACATTAGCGTGTAAAATGTAAAAAAAGCGTGTATTGCACGCTAAAAGCGTGTGAGTTGGCAACTATGCATAGCGATCATACTTTTCATCGTCGGCGTACAACTTTTTTTGAACTTCAATAACTTTCTCAAATCATATTCAATATCAATTTGCAACAAAAACCAGATAGTATTTTGCAAAAATCAATGCGGTCCCAGAAAGCCTTTGACGATAGCTAAAGAATGGGCACATTCATTTAAGTGAAATATTCTTAATATGAGAGACATTAAGACTTTTATTTACCTTGACGTGTGATGTTGTTGTGTTTTTCCTTGCATCTGACTGGAAATAGCATTATTTTATTGCACCCATCCAAAAATGAAACTAGACTTTATACCCCGTGATTTTGAGGAATATTTAGAAATAAGTTTGTTTGTTCAAACATATCGGTACATTTGTTTTCATAAACACTACTTATGTACTGGTATGTTCAAAACATAATGATATTCAATCTTAGTTATCTTGAATGTGTTGACATAATGATAATTTTTTTTATCATTTCAACTACAAGATGATTTTATAGCATGCGCTTATATGAAACATTAATATTATGCAAAAAATACTAAAATTCTATCTTGGAATTTTCAGTCATCAAGAATACTGTCAAGAACCAAAAAGTGATTAATTTTAATAAAGAATAGTTTGATTCTCATTATTCAATTCTGACATGGTTATTTAAGTCATTAGATTTAAAATATTATACAGTTACTGTCTTTTGTTGAGGTAAATGTGCAGTGTTATTGACTTTTGGGGAAACAGATATTCATCGAGCCGCATGGCGAGGTGAATATCTGTTTTCCGAAAAGTCAATAACACTGCACATTTACCGAAACTAAAGACAGTAACTGTTTTATTCTATTATCCGATAAATACATAATAATTCTTTTTATTATGTATTATACTATACACCTAGGAATTTTTCTATGGGTGTCGAATTAACGATTAAAGAGGCTTTGAACATTTGCATAAAATAAATGAAATATATACTTTTCAAAAAATATTTTGAGGATAAGTAAAACAATAAATATAACATTATTATTATCTTTACTGTCAGAAATTTACAGATTCTAGCTAACACTGAGTTTGCGGCTTTTTTCCATTGTTCGTCATTGGTGGGAGATTGTGAAGAAGGGAGGGAATTGACATTTTAATGTAACAAGCGAACGTTCTTTAAAGACTTTATTTAAAGAATAAATTTTTTATCCTAAATAATCGATGATTTCTGTCTTTTAAATGAATGCTTGTGTTCTTCCTTTTCACTCCTTGCATCTGTGACGACGATGTGCGACGATTCTGCGCTATATGTTGTCGACATCCGTCGGGAGATTTTTTCCCAAAATATTGTGTGAACTCCTTTACCAGTGTTACGCTGACTTGTTTCGTATTTTAAGTGTCTTCCTCTTTGCATATTTGCACCATTTTCGCTGATCTTCTTTTCTTTAGATGAAGCAATTCTGTTTTTAGTGATGCCGATGACGTTGTCACGCGACAATGTTACATAGCAATGTGATTGGACGATATAAATACGGGATTTCCCTTTTTCTAAAAATATGTCGCACGTGACGTTTCCCGCGGTGAATATCCTTTTCATGGAGTGAATATCCTTTCTATCGAGTGAATATCCTTTTTTATTCATTTTAATGTCAATGCAACTTTACCATTAGTATTTATATATTATAGAATAATGGTTGTGATTTACGGTAAATATTTTTACAGGTTAAAGAACTTGGTGCAGTGCTGTTTAATTGTCCTTGCTTGGCTACTGATATGGGAAAACTTTTTGATGTTTACTGGTATCTTGGTAAACCAGGTGCTACAGTACCAACATCCTGGCCTCCATCTTACAGTACTGACATTAACAAAAATACATCAATGCAAATAAAATTTAATGGAACCGCAGCTACAACTTATTTGTCTGTAAGTCTTGTTACTAAATTTACCTGAAGGTCTTTGGATTACTCATCAAAATGTGGTTATCCTATGCTAATCACCAGAGATCTGAAAATACCTTTTGGTTGGTCATGACTGAATTTTTTTCCTTGACAAATCTGAATATCAACATTTCATACATTCCACAACTGTATGTTGAAAAACCAGACACTCATTAGATTTTGGCCTAACTCACCCAACAGGTAATTCAGTTGGAAGTAGCATGTGAACAAGTAATGAATAAATAAACAAATGCTTGTAACATCTTTTTGATTGCCAAATAAATTATCCTTCTCTCTATACAAATACAATTGGCAAATGAAATATCTATAGGTGAAAGAGAAGAGTTTGATATGTTAATACTTGAGGAGTTTTGAATTAAATGTCATATTTGCTTTCTATTGCATTCTATACTTTGGCTTCTACCTCACCTGCCTAGTAGCCTCTAGAAAGGGGATTGATAAAATGTCAAAATTTATTTCTGCCCATTGTAACCCCATAGAAATAACGGCCTGAAAAATTTCCAGATCCTTGATCTTCACTTTAATCTATATTTTTTTCTTTTCTTATACAGCACAGTCTCTTTTACAAATAATAAAGATGTGTACTTTTTTTGACATTATCAGTCATTTTAGTGTAAAAAATTTCAGCCAACACACAGTATTCATAGAAAACTTGTGTTATTTTTCAGAGTTCACCACCCAAATTTTGTCCTGATGGAAGGACTATAGACATTGATGCTATAGTAGATGTTATCAATAAAGCTGAAAAATTTGTCTATATTGCTGTCATGGATTATTTTCCTACCACACAGTTCAGTAGACCTAGAAAGTAAGTTTTTGAATTTTCAATCAGATGTCAATGGAAAAAAGTCATAGCACAATCTGTCAATATTGTTATTTCTGCTAATTCAATGATTTGAAGCCATTGGAGTGTTGCTTTTAAACAGACTTTTGAGTCCCAACTTGAGCCAAGAATAAAAAAAACATCAAACCACAGTTTCAAAGCATCCCCCCAAATAACTAGATATCAGTGGATTCTTTTTTTAAATAAACTACATCTATAGAATAACTATAATCTCCCACATGACTTAATGTTAAACTTTGTCTGAATTATAAAACTTGGCATAATTTAATACTAGATCATACTTATATTTAACCATTCCGGGTCAATGGTGTTGTCCTCTTGACTGATTATGTTTGTAAATCATCAAAATTTACTACAAGAATTTACATGACATGATTTGAGGTTGCATGTTTTAATAATAATATTTTTTTCTCCAGATATTGGCCAGTAATTGACAATGCCTTGCGCAGAGCTGCTTTTGACAGACATATTTCAGTAAAACTTCTGATAAGTTACTGGAATAATACTTGGGAAGAAATGCCTCTATATTTAAAGTCTCTGAATGTAATGAGATATTTTGGTTATGGTGTTCGTACCAATATAGAAGTGGTAGGTTGACTTTGTCTTAATGTCCATTAACTAGTAGCATAAGGTATTTTTAAAANTATACTACGAGCTGGACCATACGCGTATATTCAGACCGTATGAGTACAAAGGAAAAGGCAGATACTACATTCGTTATTCAAACAAAGAAGTAAGTTACAGTCAAAACTGATACTACTAACTACCACTGAAAACCGTATAATTATTAGGTCTTTGTAAAAACAATAAATTACTAACATATCTGAAAGGAAATTATAGAAGCGGTGAAATAAAAAAAGTCATATCTTCACAAAAATCTTAAAAAAAGATACCTAAACTTCGTTTTTACTTTAAGAAGTTTTGTTCGTGGACAGGAGATATTCCTTTTGGGAACACTTTGTTATTTCCCCTGTTATATTTATTTAGCTGTTCCTTTACAAGGTTTTGGGATTTGCACCCTTTTTGGGGTAATTGGGAAAATTTTTTGTAGTTCCTAAGAGGTGGTATTCAATGATTATTTTCTCAGGATTTTCAGACAAGCAGACCATATATTTCATTTATTTTTACGAAACACTGGGTTTTTTTTTTATTATTTTATTTTTTTTTAATATCTTATCTCAAATAACGTTCAATTAATAAGTCAATTTTATAAAAGCATCTCCAAATCATTATTACGGCAAATTCTTATTATTTCTTATTTTCTTTTAAATAACGAGTTTCTAAACATAAGAGCTTAATCCATTGAATAATATTGTATACTGTATAATGATTTATTGATATATTATACAAGAACACGCAAGACTTTGAAATAGCCAGACCGTACGCGTACGGTCGGACCATACGCGTACGGTCCGACCGTATGGGTATTTGGAAAAAATACTTGTATGGTCCGGACCGTACACGTACGGTCCAAATACTCGTATGGTCTGGAACATCAATATTGTTATTTCTGCTAATTCTATGATTTGAAGCCATTGGAGTGTTGCTTTTAAACAGACTTTTGAGTCGCAACATGAGCCAAGAATAAAAAAAAGACATCAAACCACAGTTTCAAAGCATCCCCCCAAATAACTAGATATCAGTGGATTCTTTTTTAGCTCACCTGGCCTAAAAGGCCATGTGAGCTTTTGCCATCGCTATGCGTCCGTCGTCCGTCGTCCGTCCGTCCGTCTGTCTGTCAACAATTTCAAAAATCTTCTCCTCTGAAACCACTGGGCCAAATGTAACCAAACTTTGCCTGAATCATCACCAGAGTATGGCTTCTCAAAATTGTGTTCGATTAGGCGGTAGGTCAAACAACATGGCCGCCGTTGCTAAAAATAGAACATAAGGGTAAATTGCAGTTTTTGGCCAATAACTCGAAAACCGTTACAGATATCAAAAATCTGACATGGGGTAAAAGTGATCAACATAGCAAAATCTACCTGCACTGCAATTTTGAAGAAAATCCGAAAACCCGTCTTGGAGTTATTGCCCTTTTTCCGTAAAATTTTTAAAATTTGTGCATTTATTTCAAAAAGTATAACAGATAGAGGTCAAGAGTAAATTGCAAAAATGTTCAGCATATCAAGATCTACCCACCCTGAAATTTTGAAGAAAATGCATAAACCCTTGTAGGAGTTATTGCCCTTTTTTCACCGAATTTTTTAAATTTTCGTATTTTTCATCTATTATTTCCAAAACTATAGAAGATGAAGGTTAAGTGTAAATTGATGAAATGTTTGCCATGCTCTTGCGACTTCAAAACTGATGTTGAAAATTGTTCCTTGACCGCCATTTTCAAAATGGC